>JBBPKA010000032.1:0-217222 GCA_038088995.1 Guyanaporus albipodus
TAATATAAAAGTATAAGATTGGAATCTAAGATTCCAGCTTTGGCTATTTGACTGTCATTTTATGTATATGCATTTAAGGCTAATCCTCTCTCTATATCAAATCTGACCCTTTGGAGTCAAGTTCAACTAGAGGGCATATAATCTAATGGGGGGAAGAGA
This sequence comes from Guyanaporus albipodus, assembly GCA_038088995.1. NCBI lineage: Eukaryota > Fungi > Basidiomycota > Agaricomycetes > Boletales > Boletaceae > Guyanaporus > Guyanaporus albipodus. Next base: position 160 of record JBBPKA010000032.1, read on the forward strand.
TCAAAGCAGAGGAGGTCTGGAGTCTGGATGGAGGAAATCAATGAGAAAGGACATAGGAATAAAAACATTGATATAGACTTATATGTCATGCTCTTGTACAAAGCTAGATCCTTGTATTTCAGAGGAATAGAGCAGAGATTAGAGGTTAGACAAGAAAGAAGGAAGATTTAGTTTGATATTTGTACTGCTTGAAATATATAGAAGGAGCAAGGGATTAAATATTCAAGTCATAAGGCATAAAGAGATATGAAACAAAGTGATCATATGATAAATAGTCAAAATGAAATAGTATGTGTCAAGAGGTGTCAAAATATGTCAAGAAAGTTGAATATGAAACACAAGTAGGAACAAACTGAATAAATGCATAGAATAAAGGTTTAGATACTTCTGGAATTATTTTGAGTAATGAAGGAAGTTGATCTGAAATGGAAGATGAATTCCAGAATGTAATCTGATGGAATGGAGGATAATGGAACAGAGCAGAGGCAAAGACAATTAGAGGAGTAGAATAGAGATTGGAGAATAGGATATAACAATGCCCCCCATTAGAGCTAAGCCCTCAAAGCTACAGTGGAGCAATGTTTGTGACAGTACCAAAGCATAAGAATAGAGATCCAAGTGGAGTGAATAACTGGAGTGGATGAGGTAACCATTGCTTATCAGATAGAGGCCAAAAAAATCCATGTCAGAGTATAAAGCTATCCTGTGATAGAAATTCCAACTTGAATACATACCATCATTATCTAACCACTACCATTATGTTCAGCCCATCCTACTTCTTCACCCCCAATATCATCACCATCAAGAAGAAGTGCCTTCTGGCACAACTCCAGCAACTTGCACAATGAAAAGAGCAAGAGCAAGTGGTACAAGCATGTATAAAGCTAAGAAGTGTGCCCAGTGTAAGCAAAAGGAATGTGAGAGAAAGAAGAAAATAAGGATGGCAGCAAAAGAGCAGAAGACCAAGCTAGAGCACTGAAGAAAGATGCTCACAGCTAAGAGAAAGTGGAGAAAAATGAAGATATATAAGCCAAGTGGAGAAATGATAGTATTGATAAAATATAATAGAGAAGAGCTGCCATAACAAACATGGAGGAGGAATATAAGTAACAGCCAATAAAAGGAAAGAAGAGGGTGGCAGATAATGTGGGTGCCTATGAGAAATACATAGGCTGAAAGTTGGACTGTATGCCCCTGGTCCCTGGCTTCAAGAGTATATCATGCCAGAAGTGTGCCCACACATACATTCCATACAAATGAAGGGAAATAGGGTCATTATGAGGAGGGAAGAGAAAGCAGACAAGATTGGTGGTAAAGATCCAATAGTAGAGCCTGTCAAAATAGCTGGGGTTGTTGATGGGGCAACCTTTCAAATGCTCCTTCATATTATGAAGGCCTTGGAGAAAAGAGCAGCTGCCATAATGACAAAGTGCTAGGTGAAGATAGAGGTACAGATAGAAGCAGCAGAGAAGAGTGAGATAAAAATAGAAAAGGTAGTAATAGAGTTAGAGAAAATGGAAAAAGAATTGGAGGAAGAGAAGGAAGATAAAGAGGAAAAAGATAAAGAGAAGAAAGAGGAGGAAAAGGAGAAAGTTCAAGAAATAGAGTAAACTCTATTTTTTTTTTGTTTATTGTATAACTTTTTCTTTTTCTTTTGTTCAATTGGAATGAAGTGAAATGGAGAAAGGCAGAGGAATAGCAGGAAAGAAAAAGAAAAAAAAGAAAGAGTTAAAGTTCCTGTTATGGAGCTAGAAGGGATCCTAGCTTATTAGGATATTTCTGATGGAAGTTTGTGACAAGTTCAATCACATTGCCCAACTTCATGGCTAGAAGCCAGGATATTTCCTTGTCAGTACCTTTATAACCAAGCCAATACATCAGGTACAAGAGTTGACAATAACACTATCTCTAATTAATCTTGGAGTCTAAATCTCTGAGATCTCATACTTTGGCTCTTTGTCAACCTCCATAGGAGATGGCAGAGGCTGAATGCAATTATCTATAGTATTTGGAGTAGAATGTTTTAACTGAAAGACATAAAAAACAGGATGAATGGAATGGAGAGAATCTGATAAACATAGAGTAAAAGAACAGGAACCTAGATGGGCAATAATAGAAAAAGAACCAAAATTCTTTTTCAAGAATTTTTTGGATGGTTGAATAGATTAGAGGTACTTTGCCTTGACATAGACCATATTTCTAACTGTAAAGTCTAGAGAAGGACTACACTTGGAGTCTGCTAGTCCTTGATAGTGCCATTGTACTTCCAACATCTCTAATTAGAGAAAATCATAGAGCTAATCAAGATCAGCCACATAAATGGAGGCTGCAAAGGAAGTCAGAGGATAATCAGAGTAAATAAAGAAATTGAGGTGATAGCCTTTGTTTACAAAGAATGGAAATACACCAGTGGTAGCACTAGGTATATTATTATATGTGAACTTAGCAAGAGAAAGTAGATCCATCCAGTTGTTCTATTAATAATTGCAATATATCTATAAATATTGTTCTAGGATCTGATTAGTATGTTCTATTTGTCCATTGCCCTCTAGATGATATCCAGAGATGAAATGAAGATGCATATCAAGAGCTTTATTCAAAGAATAAAAGAAATAGAATACAAACTTGAAGCCCCTGTTGAAAGTGACATAGAAGGGAACTTCATGCTTGGAAAATATATTAATGAGGAACAATCCAACAAGATCAGCAGAGATAATAGTATTATGAATTGGAATAAAAATTGCCTGTTTTGACAATCTATCAATGACCACAAGGATTGCAGTAAAGCTGAAAGAAGATGGGAGCTGTTTAATAAAGTCCATGAATATGAAGTTCCATGGCTTCTTTGGGACAAGGAGTCACTTAAGAAGTCCATAAGGACAATGTCAGGGAATCTTGACACAAGCACAAATTGTACAAGAACTGATATAGTCCTTGATAAAGGAGCATACTCTGGGCCAAGTGTATTCTCAACAGATGAGCTCCAGAGTGCAATTCTGTCTGAAGTGGCTAGTAGTAGGATGATCATGGAATATTTAGAGAATCTGAAGTCAGATATCATCTGCATCAGGAACATAAATGTGCTTGTTACAGAGGAGAAAACCTTCTGGAGAAATGGTCTAGTATGGATTGTTGATTGACTCAGTGGAAAGGAGAGAAGAGAAGATAGGATCAAAAAGAAGGGAGAAAAAGATATTAGACCAGAGTTTCTCAATATCGACAATATAGGAAGCCTGGAGGACTGGAGGTGCAAGATAGATAGCTTGAAGGGATGCAGCAAGTTGGTCCTGTGTGAAAATGGGCTTAAAATTGTCAGAATTAACATGAGTATAGTTCTGGTCTCCCTCTTTGAAACAGATATTCCAGCATCTAGTTAATATATTAGGCTTGGCACCAAGCCTACTTGGGCAGTAATAAATAGTGAGATTAAATTAGCAGAGATATTCCAACCAGTGGACCTGTTATTGAGAATCTTACTGGTAGTAAAGTACTCAAGATTTTGGTGGTCCATATAAACAGTAATCAGGACCCTAGAGCCTTCAAGATAATGATACCATTATACAAAAGCATTATAAATGGTGAGGAGCTCCTTATCATGAGTGTCATAGTTCAGCTCCACATCCCAGAGGAAACAGGAGTAGAACACAACAAGATGAAGTTCTCTATTAGGAGAATTAATGGAAAAGATTCCTACAATAGTATAATTGGAGGTGTCAATCTCCACAAGGATAGAAATGTCCAGAGCCTAGTAAACTAGTACTGGAGCAGAGGTAAAGACTACCTTGAGCAACTAAAAAGCCATATGGCAATTCTTGAAGAAATTCCAAGAAGTATCCTTACAAGTAAGGTGGATTAAAGGAACAACTATATTAGCATAATTATAGATGAAGTGGTGGTAGAAATTGGCAAATCTGAGGAAGGACTGAATATCCTTAACTTTCCAGGATTCCAGCTAATTTATAATTGCCTTGATTCTATCCTTGGCCATAAAAAGACTGAAGAGAAAAAGAATATATCTGAGGTATTCAATATTTTCAGAGTGCCATATGTACTTCTCTAGCTTTAGGTAGAGACCATTGGCACAGAGATACTAGAGAACTTTCTGAACATTCTTGCAGTACAATATGAAATTCTAAGAGAAAACTAAAATATTGTTAAGATAAACCACAACAAAAATATCCAAGATATCAGTAAAGATACTATTGATAAACTTTTGAAAAGCTGCAGGAGCATTAATAAGTCCAAATAACATTACCAACCATTTATAGAAGCCATAGTGGATTCAAAAGGTGGTCTTCTATTCATCACCCTTATTAATCCAGACCAAATGATAGACATGTTAGAGGTCAAGCTTAGTGAAGATCTTAGCTCTAGTTAGAGAATTGAGAAGGTCAGAAGTGCAGGGAAGGGATAGTAGTCTTGGTGACTTTGTTGAAGCTTTGGAAATCAATATAAAAATGAAGAGAATCATCCTTCTTATGGGCAAAGAGTATTGGAGCAGCATAGAAGAAAGAGGATATGCAGATAAAGCTGATATGGAGATGTTTATCAAAGAATTTGCAAAGAGTTTGCAGTTCAATGGGGAAAAGAGAGTAGAACTTCTCTATTGGAGATATTGCACCATTTTCCAAATCAATCTTGAAATTAAAAGGCCAGTGAGATACAAGGGTATTTATATATTTTTGACTGAACATATTGATGAAATTATGGTACTTCAGAGAAAATCCAGAGAGATCTATATGCTCAAAAGCATCAAATAGAGCAGCAGTAGCATGGCCTTTGATTTCAGAAGATTGGAGATTAATGGCAAATTGAATTGAGCCATCCATCTTGCATGTACATGCAAAGGTGACAGTATTGATGGAGACAAGTGGGCAATAAAGTCCAGAAGCAGTGGAGGAGACTAGAGGAGCATCCAGAAAAGAAGAGAATGAGAGCTTTGGAGGCATAGAGATTGATGTTGGGCTTGGCATTCCATCTATAGGAGTTTTGAATAAGATGCTACTCATAACCCAGTCAATCAACAGATTGTAGCAGATAAGCCAGCTATGTCCTAAAACCAGCAAACATAAAGAATTCAAAAAGGTCACAAATAATGTTGCAAAGATGGTCTCTCTAGAGGGAAATGTGAGTGATAGGTCAATAGTAGAGGTAATGGAAGAAGAAGAGGAACCATTGAAGAGATAAAGGGAAATAAAAGGAATAGAGTTTATAAAGACCCAGTATTTATTGACAAAAGAAGTGTCAATAAAGCAATAAGTAGAACAGGAGTCCACTAGAACAGGGATGAGGTAAGAGAGAACTGTGGAATGGATATAAGAGAATGGAGGAAATGAGGATTGGAAAGAGTGAATGCATTGAGATGAAACTTCTTCAGAGCATGATTGAATTCAATGCAACTCCCAGTCTATATAGAGTCAGAGGAGTCACTCTCTATTTTTTTTCCTTGGAGGAGATGGAGCTGGAGGGAGTCATAGTAGTAGCCCTAGTCTTTACAGCTCTAAAGGTAGATTTAGAATATTTCTTGGTGGAATGCCCTAGAAGTCCACAAAAAAAATACAAATAATTATCTATATGTTACTGGTGCTCTTTAAGAAAGAGCTTACCATCCTTACCAAGCTTAGAGGAGATAGAGGAGTCAGTTTTGGGATTACTACTCTTCTTATTGTTTGCTCCAGAGTTTTTGAAGTTATTGCTGGAAAGATTGAAGGCCTTGAACTCATTGTCCTTTGACTTAAAAGAACTGGCAGAGAAATTGAACATTTTGGAAGATTGCTGAGTGTGGAAGCTAGAACCAGGAATGGATTTAGTAGCTTGAGCAATCTTGTTCTTATACTTCCAGTAGTGGTGATAAATTTGCTGGGCAAGGGCAGAGATCATGAATATTCTCAGGCTTATCCAATCTTGATAATTTGTCTTTGATATAGTCTAGAAGTCCAGTATAATAACTCTGGTGGAGTGCACTGGAGCTCCAATCACAGACTTGGAATGCAAGTTGATTCCACTCAACATTATATTTAGTGATATGATGGTTGTTCTTTATCTGTGGGCACTTGAGTTGAGCTTCTGCATCTGCAATAGGATCATGGGAATTAAAATTAGTCTAAAGCTTGAACAGAAATGACTTTCAATCATCCATTCATAGTGGGTGGTTCTTCAGAGATTCAGTTTAAAGTACTTGAAGGCTACACCCTTGAGATAAAACTAGACAAATGTTATCTTGGTCCTATCTATTTTGTAGAACTTGATATTAGCTTGAAAGGTCAGTTTGCATTAGACAATAAAAGAATGGAGTTTCTTTAGATCATATCTATCAAATGGATTAGATTCTCAGACCTTTATTCAAACAATATTGAAACTCCCCTTCTAGTATAATGCCTTTTTTGTCAACTGCCATATTAACTCAGCAAGCTGAATAAAGGGTTCATAGGTAAGGAAAACATTGTTTCATTCACCAAAAGGATCTTCTTCAGAGACATCAGAGTGTTCACTGTTATCATCATTGTTATTACTATCATTGTTATTACTATCATCATCTCTAGGATCTGGAGATTTCAAACCACCAGAACCACCAGGCCTTTGGATATCCTTGTCATCTGGGAGAGGAGTTAGTGGAGAGAGTTGGTTTTGATTACCAAAAATGGCAGAAATAGAGTTACCACACCTAGCTGACAGGCTAATAAATTCTCTGGAAATATCATAGGAACTGCCAAAAGTGGTCCATAGAATATGAGCACAGCTTGTAAAAGTGTGGATAGATATGATTGTTGGATCCTATACAAGGTCAGTATGAACATACTATCAAATCTAACCCTCTGGAGTCAAGTTCAACTAGAGAGCATGTGGTCCAATGGAAAAAGGAGATTAGGGCAAAGGAGATCTGGAGTCTGGATGAAGGAAATCAAGGAGGAAGGACATAGAGGTGAGGATATTGACATAGATTTATGTGTTGCATCCTTGTATAGAGCTGGATCCTCATATTTCAGAGGGACAGAGCAAAGATTGAAGGTTGGACAAGAGAGAGAGGAGACTTAGTTTGATATTCATACTGCCTGAAAAATACAGGAGGAGTAAGGGATTAAATACTAAAGTCATAAGGCACAAAAAAATATAAAACAGAGTGATCATATGGTAAATAGTCAAAATGAAATAGTATATGTCAAGAGATGTCAAAGTATGTTAAAAGAGTTGGATATGAAATACAAGTAGGAACAGACTAGATAAATGCATAGAATAAAGATTTAGGCACTTCTGGGATGATTTCAAGTGGTGGAGAAAGTTAATCCAAAATAAAGGATGAATTCTGGAACATGGTCTAACAAAGATATGGAAGATGATGAGACAAAGCAGGGGTGGAGACAACTAGAGGGGTAGAATAGAGATTAGAGGATGGGATATGATATCCTATCCTTATCTCTCTCTTTAGTAGTGAGTAGCTATATGGTACCCTGTGCTCATATATCATATCAGAAATTGTAGTATTGCAAAGTGTACCAAAGAAGTGAAAGTGTAACACATATGTCTATTAATAGTGGCCACAAGTAGATACCTTATTTGTTCATATGACCAAAATTTAATCCAACTCCCAATTATGGCATCCTTTATACACCATAAGGATTAGTTTTTGCAATACAGTCACTCTATAATAATTCATATCCCTTTAGAGGTCCCATAGTTTGAAGAACAAAAATCATGCTAGATTCTTAGGGTACAGTTTATAGCATGACCTCCAAACTGTCTATTTGCCCTGCAAGACACCTCTATTTGATTGCTGGTTGGATCTCTAAAATGGCCAAAATGGATATGGGTTATGACAGATTCAACTACAGATTCACTGTAATCATTGATATGTAAGACAGCATATTTCATGTCTCCACTATGTTTAGCACACTATCAGCATTGTGATAGCTTTCCAGCTTACTATACTATCACACTCAATCATTTCATATGATATTGAACAACTTCAATATCATCCACCTTAACTTGTCTACTTCTTTATGAAAATATGATGTTATGGAAATCAGAGGATAGAAGATCCAATAGGCAGAACAGCCAAGAAATATGCAGCAATACAAAAGAAATGAAGATAAGCCCATGATCCACCTAAGAGTTACATGTAGAATAAGGTTTCATCATGACTCTGTGAATATGCATTTTCTCCAACCAAGCTTGTTCATGAAATATTTATTTGTTACTTGTCAAGGCAACTGCAAACCATCCAAAGATAGCCATCAGGAAACGAACCATCCATGCAGAGTCCGCACCGATACCAAGGCCAGGTCGAAGCTGCATCGCGAGTGCAATGTCAAACTCAGGAACAGGCAAACGGTAAGCACGACAATGAGGAGAAGTCAGCAGGTCTGGAGTGGTACCGTGATCGTGCACACGAGAGGACAGACCAAGTGCAGGAGAGTCCATCGCACGGATTGACCAAGTGGGCCGAGGGATAGGAGAACACACCTCACGCAGAGGCATGCTGCGCTCGGTTATTGGCTGGTCTGACAGGCATGGCTCCAAGGATAGCAGAGGTGGATCATCGAAATGTGACGGTTGAGTGACATCTTCAGGCGGGAGGTCATGAGTTGGCAGTAGAGGTGTCATATCGAGCGCATCTTGATACTTCTCATCAATGTCATCCCAATCCGACTCGACATCCGAGACTGCATTGAGGCCAAGGGATTTGCCTCCTAGGCGCACATAGTATCTCTGAGCAGAACCCTCTTCAGCATCAATGAGACATCCTGCCTGAACTGCAGGATGACGTCTGCCTAAGAGAGCCACTCTCGCAGATACACCCTGAGAACTAGGTTTCCTCCACAAACGCGGGAGTAATCCCCATACAGTCTTTGACGCGAGAACCTGAGACCGTAGTGACTTGACAATGTATGTCAACCCAACACAAACTAGCACCAGGAATGCAGTAACACAAGAGACCGCCAGCACTAAGAGCAGAGAAGAAGAGGATTCATCAATCGGATCTTGCTCATCAATTGCAAGTCCCAAGAAAGTTGGTTCCTCTTCAACGAGGGCAACCTCATCGTCAATATCCTGTTTGTAGGTAGCCTCGTCCAAGTGCGCATCTAGTAAAGGCAGTGTCTCGGGTGATGTTTCAAGCGAGGCCGAGGGTGCGAAGTTTTCAGCGCCAAGTTCCGACAGGTATTCAGTGTGTTGTGTTGGTTTTTGTGAATAGAAGCGAGCAGCATCCAATTTGCCGTCACCTTTGCTGCAGGCGTGTCAACTACGACCGCGGTGTCCGTGAAGGAAGACAGACCCTGAATGAACGCGGAATGCGGCCTGGACGTTGGTCTGGAACGTAGATGCAGCTGGGGCACTTTGAATGGAAATGACCGTCAGGCATGCGTTGCACAGCATATCCACATGAAGACTTACAAGTCACCGAGGTCTTGAACAGCCGACGAGAGCAATGGGTGACTCGTGACGACCAAGGCGAGCAGAAAAATGGGAGCCAGCAGGACGATTGTCATGAACGGCTCCTACGACCGAGCAAGCCCTAATGAAGAAAAAAGTATCTGGCACTGACGTGGAGCAGAACCAACTGCCTCGCGACAGACACGATGCACGTCGCGTCCCCATTTGTACGGCTGTGCTAGCGGTCACGTGAGCAATAAAATCACTCGCCCCGACGGCCCGACTTCGTCCCACTGTGCTCGAGAGGTTCTATACCAACTTCACCCCATCGACGAGGCTGCTAATGAATGGCGCGGGGTACTGCGTTGCACGCGCGCCCTTCGTTTCATCCCTCAAATGACCCTGCAACTTATCGTGACTTGCTCTTTTTCGAGGAGCGACTCAAAACGAATGCTGCAGCTCTGCAGCGGAGAAAAGCGCGATATCAGTGTGAGTACAGCTCTTTTCACCCAAATTCGCCTCTGACTCCTGTGCAGTGTTCCTACTCCACCTCGTCCTCGTCATTGCCTTCCTCCTATCTGAAGTCCTACTGCAGACCTCCTTCCTAAATATGCCTTATACCTTCTTTCTTCGCCGCGCCCTCCCTGATGTGTACGGCTCCGTGGCGAGCGTGAAACCACACCCATACTTTACCTCTGGTCTATTGTTTGTGGCGATCACCACCCTACTTCTCTTTTTTGCCAGTGGCATGTACTCGGAAAAGATTGCGTACGCCAATCGGTATGAAACGCTGCTTTCGATGACATCAGAACATTTCTGATCTTGCGTGCACTCCAAGCTATGTTCCTCACGCAAACAAGGCATTACGGTCCTTCAACATATATCTCAACGTCCGACGGCCTCCTTTACGATCGAAAATTTCCCTGAATCCGATGAGTCTCTTTTTTCCGCGGCCAGAATTGTCGTCCGAATCTGCGCGACGGTCGTCGGCACGAACGACATCACCCTCGTCCCCAACTGACCGCAGCACCTCTGTACCCATCGCCCCAATCCCGCCCGCCGCGAATCCTCGTGGTGAGCTGATTTTCTCTTCTCGCGTGGATCGGTCATTTCGCGAGTCTTATGAACGCTACCGCGCGGCCTTTGAGCGGAAGCGACAAGAGCGAGAGCGATCGGATGCGATGCAGACATGGACAGGCTGGTTGCGCTACCAAATACCGTGGAACCAGCGGCTTGTGGCGCCTCCTCTCGTGGTAGCGTCAGCGGTGCCACAGATGCGAACGACGGCCTCTTCGTCTATCAGACGGAGGGGAGTTGCCAGTGCGTTTCCAACGCCCTCGCCATCCAGACGGTCTAGCCCCATGACAAGAGCCTCACGACGAGGCACCCCTGCCGTATGTCTGCTTCCGATACGTGCTCACCGTAAATTAATGAAAAGGGTATCGTTTGGCAGTCACAGTCGGCCAGCTGACTTGGGAGTCGTCGCCCTACGCACCACATCGCAATGTCCTCCGCGGGAGGGCAATAACAGTGTGCGGGGGTATGGGTGTTGACGAGAGGCTGTACTACGTCCGACATGAGACGAGTTCCCATCTAGCCGTCTCCTGCGCTCATACGCCGATTGCGGTTAAGCGGGGTGTGAATTTTAAGGGTGAGAAGCAGGCCGTTAGGTTTCCGATTTTCAAAAAACCTGGGTAGCGGTGAGCGTTCGACGTTGATGCGGGGGGTTTCGACGCATCAAAGTGCGGGGCTTGTCCTTATCGTAGGGCGTTGGATTGTATTCTCCTCTTCTTCTTATTCTACTTCCAAGTTCCCAAGGGCACACGCAGACGTATGTTGCATTCGTCTGCCCCCAACATAATTACGTAAGAACTGAATCAGTGATGAGTTCCCACTGCCACTTGGACAGCGACGATTTATTGGCGAGAACTCCAAAAAATGCCCTTTAGTCACCACTCACATTCCGGTCAGTTTTGCAGACACGCCTCGGGTACTCTCGAGGAGGTCGTCTTAGAGGCCATCCGCCAGGGTTTCGAGGTATACGGCCTGACTGAACATGTACCGCGCTACAGACAAGAGGATCTCTATCCAGAAGAGGTCCGTCCGTCCCCCCACAGCCTGGTGTACTTACTGGACTTTCTTTTTCTCTCCTTGCAACCAGGCAGGGTTATCGCCCGATTTTCTGATAAAGAAATTCGCAGAGTTTTTGGACGAAGCCCACAGGCTCAAGTTGGCGTACGCTCCCCAGATCACCCTCTTGGTCGGCCTAGAGACCGAGTTCATCACAGAGACCGATTTGGAAAATTTGAGTGCCCTTCTCAGCGAACATTCCGGCCGTGTCGAATACATCGTTGGCTCCATCCATCACGTCAACGCCATCCCCATCGACCTTGATCAAGCCTCGTTCGAGAGGGCGCTGCATCGCGTTTCTGTCACAGACGTTACGGTGGCTGAAATGAATGCCACAGCTCAAGGTCGCATGGACGCATTCTTGTCGACATACCTTGATGCGCATTACCGATTGTTGGAACGTTTTCGCCCGGAAATTATCGGTCACCTGGATCTGTGCCGACTCTACAATCCAGAATTGCGTTTTTCTGAATTTCCGAATGCATGGAGTAAATTAAAACGAAACGTTCTGTTGGCCATCGGCTATGGCGCTTTGTTCGAAGTAAACGCGGCTGCCTTGAGGAAGGGTTGGCGGTCTCCGTACCCCGGAGAGGACGTCGCTGCAGTGCGTGGGCTAAAGATCGCCATCTTTTTTATCTGTCCTCATGGCCATCTGTAGTTGATCCTTGAGCTGGGTGGTCGCCTCGTTCTCTCTGACGACAGCCATGGACCCCAGCGCGTGGGAGAAAACTACCTCCACATGCGATATTACCTGCGTCAATTAGGGATCAAAGACTTGTGGTATCTAACCCGCAAACCGGATGGCGTCCCTTTTCCGCGGGGTCTATCGGCAACACGAGTCGCTGGCGAATGGTGGGAGCACGAGTTTTGGAAGCATTGCGGGTCATCTAACCAAAGTTAAAAACAACACGAAGACGGCCCACGCACTTTATTTACGAATTTGTCAAGGTCGGAGCTTAGTTCCCCGCTTGCCCAGCTGGATACCAGGAAGTCGCCCTCCTGGCGTGTTCCTTTGTGTTCTATTTCATCCTACTTTCTGACGATCCTTGCTTGGACCACATTCTTGCATTTTCACTCTGGCGCGTTTTTTTGCCCTTGGTGCTCGATTTTGGTCTTGGGACGCCCCGCATGTGAGGACATTTAGTCCTATTTTCAACGGTTGTCGTCACGATCCTCACGGCGAACTTGGGGTAATGGGCCGCTTCTCCATTTGCGCCCTCTTTTTGCAGCAACAAGTGATGTGCCCCACCCACCCGCCTGCGCTGCGCGCGGTCATGAATGTGGACTGCAACCCCGCCCAGGGGCTGAGCACACGCCTCTCCTCCCCTCTTGTCTGGACGTGGTTTCAGCGACGCGAACCCCGACTAAAGCACGTCGTTCGGTGTCGGACCGGTTCATTTCTGGGTTAGGATGTGCCTTTTGCCGCTACGCGACAGGGAAGACGTAAATTAACATGCCGCATCATTTCTGGTTGCGTTGCAGCGTCGGCATGTCTTGCCCACGCGTCGCGCGCTCCCCGCCCTTCCTTTTCTAGATTTGCCTCTCGGCCCGCCAGTCTCTCTATCTTTCCGTCCGCCCTTTCGTCAGGTTTCCGTCTTTCTAACTTTCTAGTGTCGCGATCGGTATGCGCCGCCCAAAAGCGCGATCACACCCGCAGCATGGGCATCGGCGTTTTTCAGAATGTCGTCGGAGCGCGTTTGTTTGGAAGACCATTCGGGGATGACTGACTCCGCGATGACATATTTTGGCCATCAGGCGTCACGCATTTCATGAACAGGGTTGTGATTCCCCCCGAGGTTCTCTTTTTTTTTCAAAAAAAAAAAAGCAGGCGTCAGATCTGGGCATCTCTGGATCAGATGATGATCGACCGTTTGGTATTTTTCTTTCTGTTTTGTTGTTGCCAACGAAGAGGACACTTGAGCTGCGTGCCGAGAATGAATGCTCCCACCCCGCACAGTTCTACGTTTGACAGATCTCGGATGGAGGGCTCAGTTCGGGGCTGGGGCATATGACGGACTTGCATGCTGGTCTACCGGCATTGCAGACCATGAGTTCAAAAAAGGGTATAAAAGATGATGGGTCTCGAGGACGCATCTTCATCGTCGACCACGCCATCGCGTCTGCTCTCGCGCGCACTCTCCTCTTTTTTCTTCTCTTCCTCTTCTCTTTTTTAAAACGTCTTCTTACGTCTACATCCACCTAATCTATCTCACACGCGTGAGCTTCTTTACCCCCTACTTGTCCATCGCGTAATTCTAACCCGAGTGAAGCAGACGAGTGCCGTCACGTCAATATGTGCTACCGCGAAATGCAGTGCATCGAATTTTCGTGCGAGCACCAGGAACCGTACACGGAGAGCAAGGTGGTGTGGTCACTGACCTGGACACTGCGACTCGTGCACCGGGGTTTTCTGATGAATTTATTTGTTGCTCACAGGTCGATTGCGGGTCCAATCGATGTCGATACAGCGCCCAACATGTGCGGCCCTGTCTCGGGTGTGCAACTACGTGTTTGCAAATGTACGCCTTGATGACTGCACTCTCGACTTTTCTCCCATCTCTTGCTTTTCTCTTTCCGGCAAGCTTCGGTGAGTAGCGCTGACATGATGTTTTCTTCACGACAGGATGGGTCGGGCCCACCCTAAAGTTGGACAGAGGAGGGACACAATGTGCCCACACTGCACACGAGAGCAAGCGACACGTACATGAATCCAACGCACAACGTTGACTCGTCCCCCGCTCTCACTCTTTCTCTGCCTCTCGTCTTGTTTCCCAACCGCGACCTGGCCTGGGCTGCAGATGTATCATCACGAACATATCATCGTACCATCGCATCATCGTATTCCTGTATCGAATGCCTATTATTGTATTTTTTTTTCCGTTGTCGCCTAGCGACACGCATCCGTATTCGTGTTCATGTTCACATTCGTAGGTGTTCGCATTCGTATTTTGAAGGTGGTGGTGCCCGATCAGTCGAGCTTGATGGTTCGTGTGCCGCGCGCTAACAACGAGGGGGTCTTGGGCCTGAATATGCACGAGTGAGCTGAGTCTGAGTAGGTGGGGAAAGGGGGAAAGTGAACGAATGAGACCAAAAAGAGGCCGACGCCGACACGTGGCGGGCATGAACATGGCTGGGGCGGGTGGGCTCAGGTTGAGGGCGTGTGTGGGTGGAGTGGGGATTGCAAATGGGGCCCAGATGGACGTACCAGCGAGTGATGCACCGAGAAACGGTGCGGATGGTTGACTCTGGCCACGGCCTCGAGAGGAGGAGGACGTAGTTGCCAGGACTCTAGGACGGGTCACGAGACCTTAAATAACGTGACAGGGGGTATTTTACCATAAAAGGGAACGCTCGTGGATGCGAATCCTCCGCCCGGGTTTCGCCTTGGCCACGACTTGTCGGTTGAATCTGACAGGCCAAGCGATGGATTCTCCTCGTGCACAGGCGTTGTTTCTCCGCACGCTGCCAGCCATCAGAACGCGGTGTGCACAAGTATATGATCTCGCGAAAAAGGGTGCGCTTCAGTACTTTGATTACAACCCTGCGCAGTCGGACGCAGTGATTGAGTTTTGTGCATCCATCATCGAGGTGAGCTCCGCCTTTCCCTTGCTCCGAGCCCTTTCCGTTCAATCAACGCTTATTTATCAGAGGGACTTTGCCAACGCTTTCGATACCGTAAGCGGAACCTCTCTTTCCACCCTCCGCCCGACGCCACCCCATGCCTGCACTTGTCGTGACGTCTCACTCGTGTGCCTCCCTTTAGATACCCCCTCACGGTCGGTGGCGCCATCTCGATGCTGGTCGATCTCGTATCGCACCCCTCCTTCACGGCTGGTCTGTCGCCGGTGTACATACCACCGAGCAGTGCAAACGCCTCCTTGATCTCTTCCTTGTCTCCGTCCTTCTTGATGCCGGTGCAGGCAACGACTGGAAGTACACAGAACCAGGAACCAGCCAGACGTTTGCTCGCTCAGAGGGTCTCGGCGTCGCGAGCTTTCACATGTTTTGCACGGGCCTGTTCTCGGGATCTGAAGAGCAACCTTGTCGCGTGGACGGTACGTCTTTTTGAATTTCTGGCTTTATTTGCTTCTGTTCACTCGTTTTCGCTCGACATATGTAATGCGATACGACTGCCATTGTGGTGATGACGACCAATCTCCCAATGAAATAATCAGCGCAAGGGCTGGCGCGCATCACCACTGATCGAATCGCAGAGGCAATGCAAGTGAATGCGACAAACCCGATGGTCGGACTCGACGGCCGAACTGCCCTTCTTGTCCGTCTCAGCACCGCGCTAACGTCAAACCCCCAGTTTTTCGGTAAGGATGCCAGGCCGGGAAATTTAGTGGGTAGGTGATCGACATCATTCCCCACCATTCACCTACTTTCCAGTCTTTTTACTTTCTTTTACTAGTAGTCTGCCCTTGTCATTTTATCCCCCCCTTTTTTTTCATCCCCAACTCCACCCCGCTTCCCCACTCTAGCTCACCGTCTAGCACGAAAAATAGAGGGAAAATGATGTGACACGCTTCCATAGATTTCCTCGAAACACAGTCTAGCTTGGACGAAAGTACCGTTCATGTCCACATCCGCGCACTTTGGACGGTTCTCATCGACGGCCTCGCACACATTTGGCCCTCGCGACACACAATCGAGGGTATCACGCTTGGAGACGTGTGGCCCTGCCCCGCACTGGCTCGTGCGCAACCCGAACAGCCAACTTGGGCGTCGTACGTTCCGTTCCACAAACTCACCAGTTGGCTCGCGTATAGCCTCGTCGAGCCCGTGCAAATACTGCTAGGGTGGACGGTTGATGGGATCGAGGACATGACTGGCCTGCCAGAGTATCGCAACGGTCAGTCAAGCGCTCTCATGTTTCTCACTTTTTCTCGCGTTTCTATTGTTCTTTTTCTTTGTTCTTCTTGATTATTAGTTTGTAGTGTGTGTGGTGACACACCATTGTTGATGTATCGTCATCGTGGTCATTGCTCACACGCTCGCTCAATAGGCGGTCTACTGGTCGATTTCGGTGTCCTCACGCTCCGCCCAGACGTGCTTGGTCGCGAGTACTTTCCAGACAGAACCACGATCCCGCGCCTCCCGCCCTCTCATCCGGCTGTCGTCGAGTGGCGCGCCATGACTGTCATCGAACTGTACGTCCCACTCTCTCCATCTCCTTTCTCTCCTTCCCTCTCTTTTCAAACGGTACCGGGGATGTGTGCTGACGCTCATTTTCCCTTATGCTGGTATTGCTAGTGACCGTATTGCCGAGGGCCTTCGACGCCGATTCGGCCGGGATGCGCGCACGCTCACACTCGCCCAGGTGCTTGAAAGTGCGACATGGAAGGGCGGGCGGGAGATCGCGCGGGTGCGGCGCCCACAGACAGGCGGTCCTCCCATCGACATAGTCAGCGACGGAACAGTCTTTTAGGTGAGATCGTGCTATAGGAACGCGAGAATAGAATGAAAGGGAGATGATGACAGCAAGGAATAAATAAGCATCGAACGATTATGCTTGTGCATTTGTAGAGTACCTCCAAAAGAAAATACGGAGGAGGCTCAGAAGTATTTCGAGTGCATGTCAATTTGTTTCAACGATCATGCCAAAGTAAGCATTGAAGGCGATCCAATGCTCGAGATCGAAAAAAGGAGGGAGATCCTATCTGTCTTCTGTGCCATTTCACCATCTCCACCATCCCTGCCATCTCCGCCTCCCCTCCCCCCATTGTGAGTGCAGGTGGTGGCGTAGTGATGCCGACCCTGTCGATGAGTCCCAGCCCATTCAGACATAGGTTGATCCCCGCGCGCCACTGAGCTGTGCATGCATTAAATTCGCGCTCCCTTGATCAAGGCCACAAGGCCTCACCTTGGTCAAGTGACCATCAAGATAGAAATGCTCCACACATCGGGCATTCTCGCCCCCTCGTCGGCTCGAAAAGGGTTAACGTCACATCGCATGCTCCGTCCACGCCATGCCCGCCATCGTCGGGTGTATGGCAGGTGCGTGTCGTCCGCGTGTCCGCCAGATGAGCATAGATTCCACCATCACCCGAGGCTGGGTGAGCTAATGGATACGATGGGGTATGGGGTAAGTGCACCCTCGATCTCCAAAACAAACGACTTGCCGAAGTAAGAGGACCAGCATCATTGTCCGTCGAACAGAACCCAGTAACAGACATGATCAACGCTGCGCCAAGGATGGTTGATGTGACGTTAGTAAATGCACTTACATGCATTTGCAAATAGGCGTACGAAACGAAGATGTTTAGACACGATAGCCGCTGATGTGATGAGACGACTGCGAAGCCTAGCGCAGCTATTGTGGTGCCAACACCTAGTAATGCGAGGCCCGGATCACTCCTTCGTTTAACCTGCAAAATAAAACAGCGACCCCGGATGGCAGATACTCTCGGCTGGACCTTGTCCATTCCTCGGGTTCGGATGGGTCTTGCGGGGTGACATCATGCCAGTACAGGCCCCCTTGCACGTTAAACATGCACGTGTTCTCGTCTTTGCAAATATCCGTGATATCAGACACACAAGTGTTGGAACAGCGAATGGAAAATGGTTGTATACATCGGTCACCTTCTCGTGACGTACACAGAACAGTACTTGAGGGAACGAATGGGAAGCAGGTCGTTCGCGAAAATGCTCACAATCCGTGACGCTTCATATCCTTGGCGAGTCGGTAGGCGAGGACGCACGCGATCGCAGCAGCGACACCACCCAGTCTGTGGAGAGGCAGAAGACGGTCAGTATCACGTACATATATAGGATACGGCTGGGAGAAACACCCACCGGAAGATGATCACGATCGTGTCTGGTTTTTGCGCTATCGCACCGTTTCCGTGAGCTGTCGCAGACTCCAACCTCAACCCTAATATCCGTGTATTATCCCCCAACGTCGTCCCGTCTGGGCCTGTGGCCTCATATGCGTGTCTATTTGCGAGGTGGCGACCGTGCAGCGCGGATTTGTCGGGGTCCAACAGGGCAAAGATGATTGACGACAGCCCAGTCACGAGGAATTGCGGGATGACGATGAACATGTTGTGTATGCCCTACAGAAGGTGAAAGGCATGTCAGCGAATCGACAATGAGGTTAAAAGTTTGTGACATGGCGCAAAGAAGAGGAAGAGCGAGTAACAAGGGGGTAAGGTGAGATGGGGAAGCAAGCGAAGAAGAAAGAAAGAGAGAACGCCACGCACGATGATCGCCCCTGCCTGAGCACTCAACCCATGATCTGATGTGCGCGATGGCGCCGATATCATCGCCCGCTCATCCCGCCCTTGTTGGTGCGCCTCAAAGGGTGGTGAAGTGGTGACATCGAACCTGCTGACGCGTGCTCGCGCGCTGCTTCTTGGATGCCCATTGGGCACAGGTTCGGGTTCGCGCTCAGATTCGCGCCCCCTCTCCATCTCCCCTCTGTCAAGTGACCATTTTGACAAAGGTGTTCCGCGGACGGATCCATTGAGCGTATCTTCTTCCTCCCCCTCCTCCCCCTCCTCTGTGTCAACCTGGAAAAGCCGCCGCGTCTCCTCATCGTGCGCATCATGATCACGTGCACGGCTGGCGCGTGTCGTCCGCGTGTCCGCTAGATGGATAGACCCCGCATCGTCGGTGGCCGACTGGGATAATATTGCTTCACTGAGCTAAAACAACAAACTAATGAAAAGAACACAGAAGGATGTGGTCCCAAAGAAATAACATACCAAGGCAAAAGGCGCCCACTGCGTCATTGCCCAACAAAACCCTGTGATGGACACGATCAACGTCGCACCAGATACGGTTGAGGTGACCCTAGTATGCATATTTGCAAGTGTGAATAGGGCAGACGAAACCAAAATATAAATGTAAATGCATCCGGTGTCAACACAATCATAGCTGATGTGATGGGACGAGTAATAGGACGTACAATGTGGCAGCCATACACAACGCAAAGATAAAGTGAGACAATGCCCACAGACTTGCTAAGTGCATCCGAACACGTTCCCACCACGTCTTACGTTTTGATTCTAGGGGACTCGACGCGTACCGCGCACGCTGTGCGACGACAAACCAGGGCATGACGACGTTGGCTGCCAGGGACACCAGCGCACTGTAGAACAGAGCGCGTGTCCCGAGACGTGTGGATTCGGCATCAAGAGCGACTGCGGCAGGTCTGCTTTCTGGAATGGGCGATGACTTTTTGTGAAGGTCACCAATGTACATCGTGCTGTAGAACAAGACTGGGAACCATCCCAACCACGCACTAGGTGACCGTCAGTACGAGAATCAAGCCAAAGCTGGCAGGACACACAAGAACTGGATCCAACACTGCTGACACTTGTCACTGCTGATTTGAACAGAATATGAAGCAAGCACGCACTATCTGCCGAATGATACCTGGTAGCCTCACGAGGGTCTCTCGTAGCTCCCTCAACTCCTGAGCAAGGCCTTTGGGAGTACTTGTAGAAGGAACATGAGTTGAATATCTCTATGAAAACAACATGGGAGGTATCGCACGACGAGGCAAGCAAGACGCGCTCCTTGACATGCCAGCAAACCCAGGCCTGCGTCAAGAACAGGAGGAGTGCTGCGGTGGCAGAAAGTACTTCCAACTGTGCGCTCCCAAAGAAGGGAAATAAGTTCGGAAGGTCAAGATTCCCTCTAGGGTGGAGGTCGGGCACAGTCCGGCGTGTACAAAATGAGGGCTTACGCGAAAAAACCGACGACGCTTCCAACTGCGAGCATGCTAGCTGCCCAAGCATTTCCGGCTGGTTGCTTGGGGGTGGGGAGGGTGTCGACAAGGAGGGCACGATCGAGGGCCTGGACTGGAGGGAATGTGAGGCTACCATGGGTCTGAACGGGACCCAAGATACTCGCCAGCATTGATACAAAAGTCAATACAATAAATGGAAAAGATGGCCAGCCAGATGGTGAGGGTGTCGTTCTGGCACGGGTGAGCTGACAGTTTGGGGACACATGCAAAGGGAAGGCTGACCGAAGGCGAGTCAGAGGCGGTGAACAAGGTCGCAAACGGTCTTGTGAAACCGAGCAAAAGGGTGGCAAACGCGCACAGTGCGGCGCAGACGACGATGAATGGTCTTCGCCGGCCAAATCTAGACTTGGAGTTGTCGGCGAGGATGCCTGGGACGAGGTCAAGGCGGCGCAACGGTCAAGAGGTAAAACGAACCTATCACGGGCTGCACGATGAGACCAGAGAGTGGTCCTGCGAGGAAGACAATAGCCATGAGTGATTTCGGAAGGCCGAGAGAGAGCAGGTATGGTGAGCCTATCAGACGTCAGAGGTTGCGACTACCTGGACGAGCCGAGTACATTTACATACCATAAGACATCTCAACCGACCAAAGCATTTGTACGCCGAAAAGACCAATAGTGAGCGACGGCAGCTGCGTCCAAACCGGGCCAGCGACGCGCGCGACGCCGGCAAAGCGACGGTCGTGGTCATCCTGAGCCTCGTCTGCAAGGGGCACGACAGAAAAGCCAGTCATCAAGTTCAAGAGGAGATCGTATAACCGTGTCAGAGACTTGACACATCAATAATTCTATTAGTACACACAGCCAACTCCAAAGTTTGAACAATCATGATATGATGTATCTACGCATTTGAGTGGATTAGGCAACCAGGAATATCATGTTAGTGGTGTGTGAGTACTAATACGGTGCTCGCCGTGCGGTTCTCCTCCAGCCATGTCCTCGAACGCGCCAGGTCCAGGCCATAGCGCCAACGACAAGAAACGCAGGCGCCGCGTCGACTACCCCTTCTTCATTTCCTACCGCACGCGCTGGTTGGTTCGGTTTTACCTTGCCTCGTCTGTTCCTCATCTCTCATCGTTTACTCCAACCCCTTGATGCTCACCTCGCTCTGTGGGCATTTCACCATGTGGACGTGGACGAAAACAGGAGCGACAACGACCAATACGCACACGTCAACAACGCGGTGTACTACCACTTCTTTGATGCCATCGTCAACACCTATCTCATCCAGAACTGTGGGCTCGCGCCAACCGGGCAAGCGTCCGATTTGAATGGGAACGGGAACGGGGACCGGTCACAAGACCAGATTGGACTGGTAGTATCGTCGTTTTGTGAGGTACGTTGTGGGACCCTCGGTTCTGCTCACCATGACCCGTCATATCACATACAGTTTTTCTCCCCGCTGTCGTTCCCAGACATGCTCGACCTCGGTCTGAGAGTGGCGCATTTGGGCAGAAGTTCCGTCACGTACGAATTCGGGGTGTTCAAGTCGATAGAACCAGGGTCAGATTCAGCTCTAGCACTGGGTAACGACGCACCAGCTGCGGTAGGAGGTTATACCCACGTCTTTGTTGACAAGCAGTCTCGTACAAGCGTTGTAATGAATGCCCGGACGAGAGCCGGGTTGGAAAAGCTAGTCACCATACTGCCCTCGAGGCTGTAGAATGTTTTGTTTCTCATGAATAATGCATACCACGCGAAACTGACATGTCTGAACGAGCGGAGGATTTATATTAGCCAAGAAGTAATACGTTTGTATACCATAGGGTTATGAACCATTCCAAAGGCCGAGAAATGATCTATGTGGCCATCCAAATACCTTGCCCTAGCTACCTGCCCAAGCCTTGTATCCATCCTAACACCCCGCCACGGTGAACAGTGTTCCCGGGCTTCAACAATGGCGTGTCCTCCCTCACTCCCTCGTCGCCCTCGACCACGATGCTCACTCCTTCTTCATCCTCGCCAGGGGTACGTGCCTCGACAGCCGCTTCCATAGCCTCGCCAAGCGGTTTCCCAAAGTCGTCAATTCCAAGTCGACGCTGTCGGACCTTCCAGGCCAAGCACATGAACAGGAGACAGCCTTGCATCACCGCCGATACTGCATACATGACCCAGCCTAGAACGCGTCACAGTCGCACTCAGTCAGCCTTCACATCTATGTAACGATGCATTCACGTACTTGTCCAATCCGTGCCCGGTCGCATTGCGATCGAGACGGCCATGACGATACCACCCGGGCTCTGGATCACCATCATCGGAATGCTCAAAGCGCCAACGAGCTTGAGATGGTACGTTCGTACGATTTGCGGGGCGTACTGTACGGCCGCGAGCAGACCGGATGTCACACCCAGGAACGTCGCCCAGAGTGTGATCTGCGGTGGACGTGGTAGGGTGGGGTCTGGCGAGGGAGGAGAGCCCAGGAGCAATGCAAAGGTTGTGACAAAGGTGACTGCCCTGTGTGGGAGTATGTGAGTGGTGTACAAGACTGGGGAAGCTAGCACGAGACATACAAGTGGGAAAAAACGATCCATGTGACGATAATAGACAAGCGCCATTCAGAACTCTTGAGCTTAGTACGAACATGATGGATCGGTCGGCCGTCGTGGGTGTTGATGTCGAGGTGGATGTACTTGAGATTCGGGGGGTAATAAAGGATGTAGAGTACTAGGCTAAAAGGGAAGTGAATTGTGGAAGCTGGGGATCGAAGCTGGACGAACACGTACACTACAGTGAATAGGAACCACTGGGTGCCAACTTGGAGCACGCCTGCAGTCTGTTCGACACACTTGCCAAAGCTCTGGTGGCTCAGGTAAGATTAAACGTTATTGATCGCAAGAGCGAGGCGAGCAACTCACCAGCTGCGTACAGCAGCGTATGATAGGATATTGAAGCGTGATCCTGGAACCGGAGTCTAGCAATAAGCATACTAGCGCACGTGACGTACATGTTGAGCATGGCAGCTGCGGACGACGTGCTACCGAGTAAAAGAAACCAAGGGCTGAATCCGACAGATGTTCCAGCCCGAATTATTCGCAAAAGCTACACCAAAGTTAGACGAATTCGGCGTACACTGAGGGGACACACCTGCGGAAGATAGGACACTACTAGCCCGGAGATTAAGACAAAAGCGAGACCATTGGCTTTCCAGTCTGATTCCTGGTCGTCATTCACATGTCATATGGTGTCTTTGAAAAAAAAAAACGCGCAAGGACCCACCAGGTCGCATGTCCGAGATGAGGGATCCATTATGCGTACGGACTCGAACCGGACTTGGGCTAAGGTTCTGAACGAGTAGTCACGTGACATATAAATGGGTGAACGAACACTTGCATCTCGACTTCACTCCCCAAACTTTGAAACGGACGAACTAAACAACGTTGATGGATACATATAACGAGAGACATGGCAAGGGGCATGTTTGTTGATGGAAATATGCCGACACATCACTTCGTCAACGATACTTGACCAGAGGTTCATATCATGCAAAGACTCATCGTTTTGCTTGCTTTCATTGACTCTACTTGGTGTCACTCGACGAGGGAACGAGTCTTTATTCGACTATAAAGTATTTAGTCGTCCGACGTGCGCACATGATATCTACAGTAGATATCCCAAGATGTGAGAGCCTCCGAGATTCCACCTCCCGGCTGGCCTCTTCTGTTGATCCCCGCTCACAAGTAGTGCATGGAGGGCAACGAGCAAAATTAGATGAATACTACTTTGAGTCTTCGACCAGTCGAACCCGCGCTGTTGTTTACGTTTCATCGCAAGATGTTTCTTTTGTTCCTCTAGATGCTTCTCCAAGACGATTCAACAGGAAGCACAGGAGGTTGGACAACGCCTTTGCCAGGCTGTGTCAACACAGCTGACAATCACTGCCACTCCAATGAGGTGCCACAGGACCTACGCCCCATAAATCTGGGAGGAAATTCCTGCGTTTCTTAACCGCGACATTCGCCATGCCATCTTACTTGCAACGCAAGTACATTGATCTCATTCGACAAGTATCCTCCAAGTGGGTCAACTGGGACCCTCCCATTGGTGTGCAAGTCAGTCCTACCGCGGATCGTCCATGTACACCATTTTAACATACCCCTTTATTGATTCATAGGTCGGTGATTATGGAACCATCGACAAGGAAACTGGGGCTTTGACGGTTGAAGGAAACGTTTATGACCCCGAATTCCAGCAAGAGCTCGACAGACATGATGTAGGGATTAAGATGGCCTCCTTCCCTCCCCAGGAAGGTCCCGTCGAAGACGACTTTGTCATTTCCTCCAAGGGCGCTAAACGGGGCGAGGTCGACAACAGCGACGCCCCCGGCATCGCCAACGCGTCGGTCAAGGGACAGTGGTTGTTCCAGCGCGGCAAGCGAGGCGCTATCCTTATCATGCACAGCCCCCGCCAGATCTTCATACCTCCTAAAGTCGTACTAGAACCCCTCTACAAGGTGGACAAGCTCATGAATAAGTGTCTCGTCACAAGTATCCACGTCTGTCCCGCATATACCATGTACCTCTCAGACAAGTGTACGATGATTGTTTCGTTTCGATCGTTCCAAGTGTTTATGCTAATCACCTTTGGTAATATAGTTGGTGACAAGATCGCTCTTGCCCTTGTGTCTCAACCAGCGATCACTACAACTGGAATCGAGAATGCGGAATCCAATGGTGCTTTCACCTGGTGGGCTGACGCCCCTAGCGGTCTTCTCCGCAAAGCATCAGACCAGACGGGAAATTTCGCCTTCACACCGCTCTTTTCCCTGAAACGTCCCATCAAGCGGGTCAGGCGATTCTTCCGTGACAAGATCAGGCCCGAGCCAACTGGGGATGACCTGTCAGTATAACTTATACTTATTCGTGTGTGCCCCCTGTTCCGATGGATTGATGTGTGTTTGTTCGTGTTCCCGGCAGGTGGTACAATGAGACGCCACCGTGGGATCCTCTGGACGAGGATGGGGAAGAAGATCCGTTCGATCCTGTGAGTGTGGCCGTCCGTTGTGGCTAGCTGGTGGCGGCTTCTCATCACATATCCGTTTTAGGAGATTCATGCAGTCGATCCATTTGCTCAGGTAGAAAGAGCCGCGGCAGAGAGGGCAGCGGCAGAGAAGGCGGCAGCGGGTGAAAAATAGGGTATGGATGATTGAGTACATTTCATTCTTCGTGTACGCTATCGATGTGTTACTGTCATGGTGTCCTTTGTCTGTAAATATTGGAATAGGATGGCAATGTACTGTACTTGAACATGTTGCAGTTATAGTAGTAGAGGGGTCCTGCCCTACAATTGCGCCATACGAGGCCCGAAAGAGCTGTGGGTCTACCGGATTATGTGTGCAGGTATGGTATACATCTCGTCGCCTCTTGTCGAGATATGGCCAGTAGACTTTAGTATTAACCTGTTGACATACCCTACCCCATGATGCCGTCGTTATGTACCTTATCTTATATTGTAATGAAATATTATTCGTGAATCCAGACTGGACGTTGAAAACCTCGACTCAACGGTTCAAATCGTATATTTGACTCGATAGAGACCGTTTCATTGGGGTGTTAGTGAAGCAGGTTTTTCATTCAAAGCATCCCAACAGCTGCCCCACGGTTTCTCCGATCCCGCACGATCGTCGCTCGTACGAGTCTCGTGCCCAATTGCCCCATTGAACGTTGAACGCGACATGGACCACGCACCATCTGAAGAATGTGTTGACTGAGTGGTAAGCAAGCTTCATCGTCCTGTGCAGCGCAGCCACTGCTGACCCACATCGTCAACTGCCCCATCGTTGGACGTCCCAATCATAGACTAGACCTAGGAAACTGCATCGCCGAAGCCGGATCAACTCATCCCCGACCGTCGTATGACACCTGGACATAAACGCGATCTTGCGGTTCCCCGCTGACTCCTGACGGATGATCCACTCAATTGTGAAATCACCGTCGTAGAGATCGAACTCAGACTTGAACGGTCGTGTCTAGTTCGGGAGACCGTAGGCAAAAGTGACTCGCCCATTCTCTCTTGTCGAGCCCTTCAGAGATCCGTGTAATGCATGCCCTTGATACATGTAAAAGTGGCGAATCTATACAAGGTTTGGTTAATGTCCGCCAGCTAAGTACTTGGTCTGGTTGACGGCTGCCACTTGACCGATTTCGATAAGTGCACCCTTTTCGGTGGCGAATTTAATGGGATAGGTTGCCTGGAACGAATGAAGGCTATAACTATTGGGGTATGTTTGCGAGACGAGATGAAATATTCACTTGGCCTTGTTATGATGGGCTTGCAGCGTGCAAGGGAAAACGAGAGAATTTGGCAGTTACCAGACACTACCAAATACGAGATCGGAATGGATGAATCGTCTGCTTCTTATCGATAACTGGGGGCCTCCGCAAGATTAATAGGCCAGAGTCGGAACGGTACACTTACTAGCATTCACGACAGTGCCAGTGGCTGGAGATCCGAAATGAGCAATAGCGAAAGGAAACACAACCTCGCGATACCCAGTGGTATAGGTCGCGGAAGTAGGAAATGACACTGCGAATCAATGATGGTAACCTCAAAGAGCGCTTACCCTTGTTCCTTATGTCTAGGTGCTCGCTTAATAACGTAGTTGTCGCATTTTGGACTCTCACCGCCAGGCAAATTCCTCACCATCATGCTCAGGGTTTCGTTTTGCGTTGCCATCACAGTGGGCCTCCACGAGAGAAGTCAGATCAACGGGTATCTATGCGTGCCGTCACAAACTTGAAAAACGCGTACAGGGGAGAAATTGCGTGCCAGTGAACCATTCCAGAAATGTATATGCCTTCCCTGACTGTCGGGCGGCTCTAACTTTGATGCCTTACTATGCTTTCATTTTTGATCATACACCCGCCCGTTCGTCGTGCACGTATCCGGATGTCCAAGACACTATACCCGCACCATGGTGTCCATATTTCAACTCAAAGGTGAATTCTCGCCCAGATATTGTGTATGCACTAAACAACAGTAGGAGTCGGCACTACGGACTTCAGTCGACATTCCGGGAAACGAGTCTATACAAGATGTTTTTGCGTTCTTTGGGCACACGCCTCTCACAAATATTTTTGCTCAGGCAATCAAGCACT
The DNA here is from genome assembly GCA_038088995.1 of Guyanaporus albipodus. Classification (NCBI taxonomy): domain Eukaryota; kingdom Fungi; phylum Basidiomycota; class Agaricomycetes; order Boletales; family Boletaceae; genus Guyanaporus; species Guyanaporus albipodus. The sequence continues at coordinate 27,510 of JBBPKA010000032.1, forward strand.
GCGAAATGGTAATGAGAGTGCCCATTGAGAGTACGCCAAATAGTCCCAAAACCACTAGGCGAAAAAGGAACAAGGGAATGCATCCCACGCAAGGGTACTATGTATGTTTATAATGTTCTGCTGGTCGCTCAAAAGCGTCGTCCAGAGTCATTGACAAGCCTGAGATTCCAGGGTTATAACCACGTACACGCCACCGTCATGCAGGCAAGAAGGTGCGGTATTCGCTCAAGGTGGGTTTTTAATACTTTAACTTCAGCCAGTCTCGTTGAAAGTCAAATTGTCCACTGTCCTAAGAAGAATCCATTGACAATAACTTCTTGATAGGCAACTACATTCTCCTTCCATTTGGTCGGTCACGACTTACTCCTTTATCTTTAAAGGAAATGCATGAACATTCTCACCCTGTGGTGTCCCTGAACAATAATGGTGTTACCGTTTGTACCCGGACACACTATTGATAAGACTTGGGCAAATCACGGTGGTAGGATGGTCGTCACCTCCAATCGGCCCATCAGCCTCTTCACCCTCTCGTTCCCCACCGATGTTCTTGCCCTTGTACATGCAGGACGAACCAACTGATATCATTCAAGACGAGGTAACGTGGCTTCAAGGCGCATTTGTCAGCAGTTTTCTTTGCGGCGTACAAGTCACGCTTTCCATCATGTCCTTCTGTGCGGTCCTCAAGCAACGCATGCATCGTCGACTACGAATCGTCTTTCTTGTTTACATCTTCCTCCTGTGCGCAATGATGACAGCTGGAGAAGAGACCAATTTGCTGTTTGTCCAGATTGGCTTCGTCGAGCGTCAAAACTACCCAGGAGGTCCAAATGCATTCCTTAGTGATCAATATTCGATGCCAGTCGATCTTGCGTCGACGTCCCTGTTCATTTTTGCGAACTGGATGATGGAGTCGTTGTTGGTGAGTGTGGGTGTTTGAGCATGGAAGATGTTGTCAACCTTGAGCACCAAAGGTATGGCGGTGTAAAGTTGTTTGCTGTACGGGAGAACCGCCTGTATGGTTTGGGGTCATTCTGCCGTCCACATTGCTGGTCGCCGAGTTTGGTGCGTTCCACATCGAGCGCGTCGACACCTACCCTCTCACGTTCCGGTGGGGGTAATAGTCACTGGAAGCCTTTTCCTCCACCGTTTACTGCAAGGTCGATACCCGATAGACTACGCAATCGCGTACGCAAGCCTATCCCTCCTGTTGAACGTAACAGTGACGGCCATTATCGCGGGACGACTCTTGATACATCGACGGCGTATGATGAGGCACTTTGGCCGACGCTACGGGTCAGAGTACGCCGGCGCTGCAACCGTGCTGATCGAATCGGCGTCGCTTTATACGGGGTTTCTCATACTCGTCATCATCTTTTTCACGGTCTCCTCGTCGGCGTCGAATATGCTCCAACAGGCGGTTGCGCAGGTCCAGGTAAGCCCCCTGGCATGTGCAAGAATTGGGCGCGTACTAAGAAGCGCTGTTCGGCTGACGCGCGTTCGGGCAGGCCATCACAACGCTGTTAATCATTTTCCGGATTGCACAGGGACGGGGATGGAAGTACGATGCGGGCGTGTCGACGAGTGACTGGAGGGAGGACTCTGAGGCACAGACGGAGCAAGTGGAACCGAATGGGGCCGCCCGGCCAGAGCAAATGGTTGAGCCTGATGCCACTCGAACTGCAAGCATACACGTACCACCACCGTTGAGCCAGGAAAACGAAACGCAGGCAGAGACAAGCGCCAGTTCGGTCAATGCAACCCTTTCTCAGACCGAAGCGGGAGAGAAGCGGTTGTATCCGTCATGATCTTGGTTCACTTCGCAGCATCAGCGAAACCTGGGATAAGGGACAGGGACAACGCAACCCGCAGTGTGGATGTACATATTTTACATACCAGCGACCGCGAACCGTGCCGTTCCTAGCGTATCCTGGTCATGCCGTTGAGTAATCCAGAGTACGTTATCACGTTGATCCCAGTGGACCCTAGTCTCACCTTGGATGCTTCCTTGCAGCAATTGATTAGAGGTCTTTAGAGGCACGCATTTTCGCAAGCGCGTCATCGATCTGAGGCCGTGGTTCGCTTCAAATCTAGGTGGATCATAGCATTGCTCTCAAAAGCCACCGTTCCTGCACTAGGACCTACTTGCTGCGGCGTGACAATATCTGTCTTTCGGGCAGCTCACGATGTATACCCTGACCTTACAGGCACCAGGCGTAGTGTCCCGAACGTGGGACCTTTGGCGAGTTCCTGATCACCTGTGACCGAGGCACTTTACCCGTCTTTCAGACTACTCGGCTAGAACTTGCGGTTTTTTAACAACGTAACCATGCGACAGGAGAACGAAGGGCAGAGTCGGATTCTTTTTGAGTGTTGAAGGCAGTTGGTACCTGGAATTGTCTGTCGCCAGTACATAGTTTGTTTAAATCTCAAGTATCGTACATCGAGTTCGACGACGTTCAAGCCCTCCCCGAGTCCCATGCATGGTACTATCCTAGGTCATACGTTATGACCTACATCCGGATCTTGCCTCTCAGCCCTCTTCTTGCGCAACACGCTTGCTTCTTCGTACGCCGGCGTCGAGACCACTGCTAACCGGATCACGCTATGCTCCGCATCCTGCCCTATGTGCGTGTTCCACGCAGACCCTATTCCAGACGCCGGTTCTGTGTCTGTTCCTGTCGACCATCCCTCCCCACGTGCGATCCGTAGAATGATGAGGAGCGACGCGATCGTCTGGCGTCCGTCAACACCATTGATACAAACACGGCAATGATAACCATCGTTACGGTGATGGGGGGAAGAAAGAGGGGGGTACCTCAGTCCGGGACCGACACATGCACACATGACACACGCGCACTCACTTGCACTGGCTCGATCACCTGCTGTAGCATGTTCATCGCTGGGCTCTCGAGTGCATAGGCCGCGATAACGACGACGAGGAAGGTCGTATATATCGCCGCCGACTCCACAATAACCGTAAGGATGCTCACGTAGTGCTGTCCCTGCCCGGGTCCGAGCTGGCGGACAACGTGCCGGCGGTACACGAAGAGCCGACCGGCGATGAGCCCCGTCGCGATAAGGTTGAGCATGAGCGAGGACACGCCGTATGCGACCCCGTACTTGGCCAATGGTGCTGTGTGGACGGAGTTGTGGATGAAAAGACTTCCTGTGACTAGCGTGGCGCGCAATCTCGCGTCAACACGGCTGGTGAAGGATGAACACTGCAGCGCGGGACGTACCGAACACGGAGACCAAGAAGAATAGCGGAACGGTGAGACAGAACACCCATATGCGCTCGCCGGGACTGCATACCACATAACACCGCCATACCTTTGAAGGGCGTGCGCATGCGTCAGCTATCCCTTCGAGTGAACAGATAAGTCAAGTGCAACCTCACCAATAAAGACTCCATCATCCAATTGGCACACACGACAAGGATGTCAGAGACCAGATTGACTGGGGTTCCATACTCGGCTACGAGAAACGCACTTGGCCCGCCAGGATAGTTTCGCTGTGTGATGAAGGCCATCTGCATCCATACGACGAGAAGCACCTGCGCTGTCGTTGTGACTACGAACAAGATGGCGAGGTAGGAGAAGAGGATTATCCGCATGCGTGGGCGACTTGGGGCCCGACGCTTGATGATGGCAAGGAAAGTAAAGGCGAATAGTGTGACCTGGACGCCAAGGAAGGTGGTGCTGAAAAAGGCGCCTAGAAGCCAAGTTTCCTCTTGGATGATGGTGGCCCGTGACTCATCGGGGCGATAGGAAGCAGTCACCATGAAACTGTGCACTGTTGCAGAGATGTTGGCAAGAATTCCAGGTAGAGAATGAGAACCGCTGCTCGACTGAGGGAATGGGAGAAAAATCTGGGTAACGCTGTGAATCGGGAAAACGAGACGTCCCCAAGATAAGGAGAGACACCCGTGACAAAACGTGCGTCTCATACATTGCACGTCAGCCGAATATGAAACAGCCAAGATTTAGGCTCGCTTACACTTCCGACCCTCATACCTGTCATGCGGTTGGCTCCATACGGTGATGAGGAAAGGTTCGGTCCACCTTGACCACCATGATCTGGCACGAGCGTCACATCATATGATGATCAACAGTTTTCTGCCAGTACGGCTTGCTAGAGGAAGCCAAGTCAGTCGACGGTTTGGTATACGGGGGTCCGAGTGGCGAACGCGACAGGTACCTAACGGAATTGGACACGAACGCTGCACGTTGACATTTGCCTTCCCGGATCGCCTAGATAGGGCACGGGTCCGTGCAGAAAGGTATGATGACGACCTAGTAATCACGCGTACCTATACTGCCCATCAGCGCGTGTTTGTGTCGCTCCTTGGGTAGATTAAAGGGACACAGCCCTTCGGACTCCCACAGAGAAGTGCGGACTCCGAGGAAGTTTGGCTGTTTAACGCTGCGTTGCCCTGTTTCTGATTCAAACTCCAGGATTGCTCGCCCCCTCTGCTACGGTGGTGTGTGCTGTTAGTGAGTATGTAGCACAGTTGCGTACCCTACTCGAGCCGGGGATGCCAGCCGGGTCACTCACCGGACTTGAAGATTCAACGAACAATGAACGTTTGCCGCCCCCCGAACGTCACATATGCCATGTGCTGGCAGGGCGACCATGGCAGGTTGTTGACGGAATGACAAGTCACAACGCGAGGACCAACACAGCTGCTGGCACCGACCCGAGCGCACGTCAAGTTCATCTGCTGCCGACATTATCCGAGTCGAACTGGTCTACCGATACATGTTTGGTGGTCTTAGTAAAGAAAGGAACGCAGCGCCCCTCTATGCAAGCGCCCATTGTAGCATCGAAAGTGGTATTCCGAACAAATGAAGTTATCAAATCAAGAAGCAACAACATGTACCAAGCTCATCCTCGATCCCGTATACTACGATCTGCATCGAAAAGCAAGCATGGACAAGAAAAGTTACGAGAGGGGAAAAAGATGCTGGTGCATGCGTAATGTAGTCTAGGGTGAACAAGCCGTGAATCGTTTTCAACTTTCAGAGATGAAAAGAGCAACTAGGACGAGTGGGGCACCTAGCGTGCACCGCGAACGTCCATATACAATGCAAGGCGTAGTTCCGTTGTGTGATGCAAAAGAAAACGGTGAATAAGAGGCACTGAAGCAAGGATGGGGCAGGAAGAGAATGGAAATAGGACACAAGAACGATCGCCGTCGTTGGCGGTTAGTAGTGAGAAGTTAATTTGGGCTAGTCTAAAGTCATAGCAGGTCGATCATGCATGGGGGACGTGTCAGGGGTCGGGCATGCAATCGGGTTAGGTCGGTGAGAGTAATGAGAAAGCATACAGGCCCCGACCGTTGACTGCTGAGTTCTTGAGTCAAAGTGTTCATGTCAACACCCTGCCGATCCAACCGAATACTTTAAACAGACCCCACAAACATCCTCCTGCGATGACCGGCAAACTCAGATTGTCATCTACCCCGCCGAGATCTAACGTCCTGTCAATCGACGCGCATACACAAGGCGTATGTGCACACGCACCGAGGGCCTCAGCGATGCCGGTCACGAGTCCGGTGAAGACGCCGATGGTGAGGAGACCCACCGATCCTGTAAATGCAGATCCGGTACACGCATCTCCCATGAAACTCGACGACACGCCGTCTTGCCACGTCCAGGTCAGCCCATCTGGTCTCAAGGGAGCAAGGAGCGCCCAGAACCCGACGGCGATCGCCGCACCAGTAAGGGAGGCAGCGGCGAACCCTGCAAAGCTTTTCCGTGGTGCGAGGGGGAAAAGGCCGAAGAGACGCTTGGGGAGACGGGGCGTGCGGCTACCATAGAGCCGGCCAAAAGTAGAGGCGGCCGTGTCAGCCCAAGAAAGGCTGTGTAGACATAGACGCCCATGAACAGTGTAATACACACAAGGGCACGAACACATACATGAGGACAGAGACGACGGCAATGTCGAGGGGGAGTGCCATAATGACGGTGTTGACACCGAGCATGTACCATATTACGCCATTCGAGGATTTCTAGACAGATGATTTGTGTTTGCAACGGAAGGGGGTATGGACGGATAGACCCACGGACCTTTTCGCTGTCACGCATGAAGATGCCAACACATTTCTCAAAGGCATACTCTAGCGAAGGGTAACGCAGTCGGAGGATATCTAGGGGTATCAGCACGGCAAGTGCAGAGCCAAGTGCGACGGCGACGTGCTGTGGATCCCCGTCTGACGTATACAGGTATATGGTGAAGAATCCTGACCGAGACCGCCCTATCATGGATGGACGTATGGTGTACTGGTAGGGTACATACCGATCGAAGAGTGCAATGCCTTGCGGGGGATCTCCCAGTCGATTTGAGTCGTACTTTGCTTGTGGACATCATTGGGTGATGCTGTAAGGCCATTGGTGGTTGAGGAAGTGCGGGCGTGCTTGGACTTGCGTTTGGGTGAAAGGGAAGCGGGCGTGGAGGGGTCGACTGGTTGGCGAACGCTAGGAGAGGTGGCGTCGTGGTCGGTGGGGTGTCTGCGCCTACGAGATGACTTGGAGGAGGGCATGGCACGAGCAGGAGACGGGGAAGAGAAGAGAATTTTCGGGGACGAGGGGGTCCTTGAGCGTCGTAGCTGGTCGTGAGCGAGGCCGAGGGAGAAGGCGTCGTTGGCGGGGAGCGTCATGATGGCAGGGGGAAACAGCAACGAAACCGAAAAGGTCCGCCATCTTTGAGTGTAGTGGCTGTGCTAAATGTGGACACGACAACACCGACGCTCAGACGACCAGTTGTGTACGATTCAGCTAAAGACGTCTACGATAATTATCGACTCTATAGTGAACGGGGACCCGTGTTCGTCGTGCAGGTCGACGTTGTTTGGAATTGAGAGACTGTCCATATTTCGGAGTATTAAAACGAAGGCCGGGTAGGACACGAGAGCCTCGTCAATCGTAGTTATAACTCCGAGAGAGAAAAAGAGAAAGAAAGAAATGATCACGCAGATGCTATGCAGGACCAGCCTTAACTACCGCAAAAAGACGAATTCAACGATAAACACATCGTACTTACATTGTCCTCGACATGTTGCAGGAAGAAAACGACATTTAAACCCCGTTTCGGCAATAGCCGCCCTATTCAGCCCGGCTCCGGCTACTTCTAATTCCCCGGTGATCCTGCTTTTACGTCGTGGGGTTCGAAGGTCCAAGTCAACTGTACCGTTTCAAGCACGCTAACTATCTGGCTCAGCTTTTGCTCTTTGCGCCGGTGCCAACAAAGTCGACACGAGGCATGGCGGAAGCGAACAGACCTTGGCTTATAAAGGCCTCCTTTCTCTGCAAGTCTGGCGAGCTCGTCTTGCATCATGATTCAACTCTACTACGGTCCTGTCGTTAATCTAAAGACGTTGACTTACTATGATGCACTCCCCTGTTGCCTGATCGCTGTCGGGTTAGATGGCGACATCATCTGGATCATAGACGATCTCGAGCGAGCGGCCATCCATGATCTCCTCGTATCGCGTGGAGTGAAAGAGGGTGACTACTCGTCTACTCGAGCACCGGTACCCGCCAATTTATCATGCCAGATCTCATCGACACTCACGTCGTACGTGGCCCCGTGGCCTTTTTGTGGACCGCGTACTTACTCTCCCTTCCTCCACACAGCACGCCTGCCAGTTCCCCAACCTGGGCATGTAAGCGTCCTCCGTGCGCGGATTCCGACGCACGCTCACGTATCGTCCCTCATTGTCAGTGGAGGTGATGATGAACTGCTCGACTGGCTCACCAAGACCGTCTACCCCACCGAATCCAAGTTCAAATGCGACAAGTATGCTCTGCGCACATATAACGATGTCGTCGCGTCGATCTGCGCTTGTGTCCGACATAGACTACAACAACCAGCTACTATTCTAGTTTACATCTGGATGCGACCGTCACCCTCGCAAAGATCGTTCATGCCAAAGGTGATACCAAATGCCTCATTCACCCCATCCATCATACTAAAAAAACTATTCTAGGACAACGCGCGTTCGTCGGTATGCGTATTTTTCTGCTCTCGCACCCACAATGATGAATGACCCCTGATAGAAATGCAACATGGACTTCAACTGCCCCAAAGACTACATCGACAAGTCGCCAGAAGATTCGCTCAAAGAGACCGTAAGGCTCATCGAGCGTATTCAAGGCCTCTCGCACACCTATGAACCGCTCGTACACCCAACCATTACCCCTCGTTTCACGCTGTCCTGCAGTTGTGAGTTGCTCACCAAGCTCGGAAACCTCGCCGCGTGCCTGCCGCACGTCGCCATTCAGACACATTTCGGAGAACCGCAAGGAAGTCAAGGAGGTGATGGAACGCTTCAAAGCGGACTCGTACGCGGAGATTTACGACCGGTTCGGCCTGCTACGCGGCAACACGATCCTTGGACATGGGGTATGGCTGACGAATAAGGAGATGAGACTCGTCGCGGGGGTGGCACATTGTCCAACGAGCAACTTTTACCTGAGTAGTGGGATGGCTAAAATCAGGGCGCTGTTGGATCATGGCGTCAAGGTGTGTTTCTCACTCCCGTGCTTTAGCGTCTCGAGCGCGGCAGCCTCACCATCGCTGTCCCACGACGCTAATTGATTTCATTTTTCCATGCCTGTCCTGACTAGGTCGGTCTCAGCAGAGGACGGCGGCGGTTACAACCCCTCAGTTTTGTATGCAATTCAGATGGCAAGTACGATGTCCAAGATGGTTGCTGTCCGGGCAGAATTAGATGAAGAGCGTCGCCGGCAGAGGCGCACGCGCAAAGGTCGTAGACAACATAGACATGGACCACATGGCAGGCATAATGAACGGGGCACGCGGGGCCCTTCTGACTCTTCTTCCTCGTCCTCGGAAGAGGCGGAAGAAGTGGAGAAAAAGGAAACAGATGAAGAGGCAATGACGATGCGCCACGACGACGGCGCATGTCAACAGCATCATCATAGTCACGACCACGACCGCCGTCACCATCACCATCATCCCATCACCACGACCATCATGGCCACGTCCCGCCCTGCCATCGTCATCCGCTGTTCACCAACCAAAAACTGCGGATTGAGACGCTGCTGTACCTTGCAACACTGGGCGGCGCGGACGTGTGCTCTCTCCAGAACCACATTGGGTCATTCGAGGTTGGCAAGGCGTTTGATGCATTGTATGTCAATCTTGATGAAGCTTGTGGTAATCCCGTTGTGTGGGGTGCTGTGGACAGGGACGAGGGCAAAGGAGGGCAGGGGAGTCGATGAGGAGAATCTGAGAGGGTGGCTTAGAGGTTCTTGTCTGGAGGGGACGATCGCAATGTGAGGAAAGTGTTTGTTGGAGGACTGCTAATTGGCGGTGCAGACGAGCGTGCGCACCCCGATCGCAGGGAGAAGGAAACCTGAAGAACGGGGCATACATAGGACTCGGACATGGTCGTGTTAGTTGATCCTGTACAGTAAATCATTGGGCGTGTGCGCTACGAGCATTATACGTACCGGCTGACGATCTACGTGAAGTTAAGTCTGTCAAGGAGCGCCCATTCAAACCGAATGGGCATCTGGAGAGTGCGTTTGTTACGTTGCCTTTGAAGAGTTTTGCGGGCGTACGCGCGGTCTACGCGAGGGTTAGCAGAGGATCCGATTGGACAAGAGCCCATGGTCACTCGACAAGCACTCGACGAACACTTACAAGACTCCGATGGCCCGCCCCCTCAAGCCCCCCCATTTTTTTTTCCCTCGATACGCTTGCAGAAGTCAGATAAGGATTTGCGACGGACCTCGGGCGGAGACATGAGTCGACGCCAGCGCGATAGATTTTGTTTGAACGCCTATTCAATCCTCAGTGCCGATGAAATTCACCAAGCAGGATGGTACACACCAGTGAGAGATAATGTCGGTCTCTCTCGGAGGGCGACTTGCACCGGCACAATCGTCGCGGTAGTGAAGTTAGCGATCACCGTGATGCATTTGCCGATCCACTCCCACAACGCTCGGAGGCTGCGGGCGGAGCTATCTCGCCAATCGTCACTGCACAGGTTGACATGTCTTCCACAGTTTCGAATGGAAACGTCTACCGTGTTGCCGACGGAGTAGCCAATATACAGCAAGTCTTGCAATGACGCTAACCGTCGGGTCTTGAATGGCTTGCCTTGAGCTGTGCGTGAACTTGTGCAGCGACTAACTTTGTCGTTTGTGTTCCTGATGCCGTGATTGCTCTTTAGGTCGCACTGCTGCAGTGACACCCACGTTGGACACAATGTGGGCTGTGCACCGGCAATGCTTGTCCATGCAAAAGAGTGGCAGGAAACAGAAAACAGAATCCGCGTCGCCCCCACACCGGTCCGGCAAACCTAGGACATAACAGGGGATGCTCTTCGTCGTATAAGTACATGTGGGTCTACATTGCCTTGCAAATACCAATACACGGTCCTACCCTCCCCTCGGCGGTGGTACGATGAAGACCTCCTCTGGGAAAATGGAGGGCGCTCGGCCAGAGGATGCGCCAGACGGCCAAGGTGGGTGGTAAACTATGTCACGATGTTGACCGCACCACGCCAACACATGAAATGAAACCCATGCTTCGAATTCAGGTTCCAAGAAACCGGGTTTCTGGAAGTCCATTGACTGGAAGTTGATGCTTGCATTGCTCTTCCCTGTGACGCTAGAAACACTCGATTATACGGGTATGTCCATCGCTTCGCTAGCGCGATCAAGTTTCATGAACTGAACCTTTTGTAGTCGTCGCAACCGCCCAGGCTCGGATTGCGGTCAGTGTATAATACATTCTCGTCGACTGAGTTCTGATACGCGTAAAGTCTATCTTCAACGCTCTCCCACTGGAAAGGTTGGACCTACTCCCAGAGAGTAAAGATGATTTCAACTCACCGTCTACTCCTCTAGCTACATCGGAACATCGTACCTTCTTGCCTCCACCGTCTTTCTTCCCTTGTTTGCTTCCATCGCCGATATTTATGGGCGCCATTTCGGGCTCCAGTTATCATTGCTGTTCTTTCTCGTTGGGAGTACACTCAGTACGGGCGCGGCAAATATGCCCATGATTCTCGCAGGAAGAGGAATCGCTGGGATTGGCGCTGCCGGGCTCCTCACCGTACGTATGCCCTTCTCTGTACCCAGTATTTCTCGCATCTCACTCGTGCACGACTTTTCTTTTCTTCTCTTTTCCGGCTTGTTCGGCTCTATAGATTGTTCGGACTCTCATGGCTGACACGACGTCGCTTGACAAAAACAGTTTTCAGCAAACAGCCCTGTTCTTACTCTATGCGGTCGGTTTCAGTGTTGGGCCTGTAATCGGTGGGTTTTTGGTCGCGGCCAACTTCCGCTGGGTATTCGCCATCAAGTAAGCCACATAGTCTGACACTGGTTTTCTCGGTGTTCATCTACCCTTTGTCAGTTTGCCATGTACCGTGCTTGCGATGATCCTGTGCTTCCTATTTCTTCGCAGCCGATCTCGCGCGGATAGATCCGACGAAAATGGACTTGAAGTTGAGACACCAAACTCTCGTCATGCGCAAGTGGCCACCGTGAATACTTGGGTTTCTAACCTCGTCTTGATCGACTGGGTGGGGACGTGTTTGTTTGTCTGTGGTGGCATTCTCGTCTTGCTCGCGCTCAACTGGGGACCCGACGACAACTGGAAGAGTGCGCGCGTCATTACGAACCTCGTACTTGGTGCGCTCTTGCTTGCACTCTGCTTGCTCTGGGAGATTCTCCTGGAACATCGGATGCCCGTGGCCCCGGCCAACGGGACCCGCGATGATCACGTCTACACGAGGTACACGGACGTCTTTCGTGCGCGTCCAATGATCCCGATCGAACTGTTTACCTCCTACGACCTGTGCGTGGTGCAATATGGATCATTTATCTCTGGTATCGTCATGTTCGTCATGTTTTATTTCGTGGCCATTTTTGCGACGGTGGTTACTGGGCTTCCACCCGCCCAGGCTGGCATTCAGCTACTCTATTTTGCGCCGGGTCTCGTGCGTCTTTGTCTTTCCACTTGTGGATGTGTTGCTGATGCATGTGATACCATATCGTTGGCAGGGAGCAGGCAGTTTGTTTTCGATCCGGATGATCAAGTGGCTGAGACAGGTCAGCCCGTTAGCAATATTGGTTTGAGACTCGACGAGCGCTTAACTGCTCTGTCGTAGCCACTTTATCCCATCGTACTCGGGAATGTGATCATGACCGTCGGAGTAGGCTTGATCCAGATGGCCATGCAGCGAAACATACAAGGCGAAGTAAATGGGTAAGCGACATCTATCTGCTTTGTCCTCGCGTCCTGACCTCGCCGCCCACAGATTCATGGCAATGGTGGGCGTTGGCGTGGGTATGAACGCTGGCCCGCTGTCGATTCACGCACGGTTCTCGAAACCGAACCACGTCGCGATTACGAACGCTATGCTGCTGTTTGTGTGTCTATCTTCTCACTGCTTTCTCGCCTGCGCTCACTCCTACCAATTTGATTCTAGTTCCGGGCGTTTGGAGGTACTGTCGGCCTCGCGCAATGCTTCACCATCCTGAACGCCAAAGTGAACGCATACATCCGATCGCAAGTCCCGTACCTAGTCGAGACGCTCTCTCCGTCCGACCTGGCTGCGTTGACATCGCTGCTCAACAATGGCGGACTCACGTCGGTGACAAGCCTCGATGGATTACCGAATATGGTGCAAAGTGTGGTGAGAGACGCATTTTCGGACGGGGTGAGATGGAGCTTCGTGTCGCTGGTGCCATGGTTGGGCGTTGGGTGTCTGTTGTCGGTATTTTTGAGTCGTATCAGCGATTCGGACAAGGAGGAAGTCAAAGGAAATGAGGAAGGTAAGGAACGTGTCGAAATGACGTCTCGTACGGACGGGGATGTTGAAGTTGGAGTGCCCCAGTGAATGTACTCGGTGGTTCTCTGGTGAGAGTGAAGGATGCTAGTAATTTATGAATGATCGATATGTTCGATACCCATATATCATGCACTTCATATATACATGCTCTGCACTATGCATTCTAGCCGTCGCCTTTGAATGATTTTGCGTCTCGCTCAACACGAGTGTACTTATCTCACCGAGACCCGCTGCAGACGAAGGTTTGTTGGCTAGAATAACGTGGTGAGTGAGAACAGCACACAAGGTTCGTCATGTATGTACCACCATACCATAGCTTCCGTCTATCGAGAAGACACTTTGAGCGGTGGTGAGTGACTTTTTTTTTCTTCAGTATTCTCCTTTCCCTTCGTCCGTAGGTCTCACATCGTCTTGCAGAGGCATGGCATGGTTCCTACTCGGTTGATTGGACGCTAGGAAATTTTCTCTTCCACTGCATTGGTGGTACTCAATCTACTCGCACGACCCTCCAACACGCGCTGTGAAGATACGCGACAAAAGCGAAGTGCCCTCCTATAGATGCCCCCTCATTCGCATCACCGTTCGACTATCGCCATCAAATTTCGTCTTTTGCTCCCGGAGGAACTGTGCCAGGATATGAAGCAGCAGCTACGTGGACGCGCGAAATCGACTCGGCGTGGTCCACCACTTCGAGCACGCGCTTCGTGGCGGGGAATAACCGTCGGAGCCCTGTAGACGGTGCGTAGTGACGACGATGAGGACGTCACTTTTGATCTCGTGCTTCACCGCAGTGTTGTATGCGGAGATGTTGGTGGCCTCATCTTCGAAGATGCCACCTGTCATGGAGTTGTTGTCACATCAGAGAACGAGGGCTTGCCTTTGCGCAGAATGATATGGAACTCATCTGGGATGGTGGTCATGACACTGGTTGGACGCAGAGATGGGCCAGCCTTGAAAGCTCCATCACTCACGACACACCGGCTAAACAGCCACACACTTTTTCTGTTGTTTGAAAGGTTGTGCTTTCACAACTGATGTAGATCGCATTTAACATATTCAGTTCAGAATCGAAAACCAAGCTATCGTTATGCATAGGTCGGTCACCTGCGTATGTCACCCATCCACTCTTTGACGTTCAATCATAAACGCACGGGCGCCCTCTTCAGCTCTCACTCGACTAACTTCTCAATGATCCTCACCGCCTCGTCAAATTCAGCCTTCTGTTCCTTCGTCGGGCGCGGAACCCCGACCCCTGCAGCCGACCCCGACCGGTGAAAGTCTACAAAGGACGCCTGGTCCGTCGCCTGCACGATGCTGATGTTCCGCTCGTACAAGTCCTCCGCACCGGGATATTGCGTCGGGAGGCCTCTTAGGAGACTCTGGAGGCGCGCCAGCGATTCGCCGTTGTCCGCCACGTTGAGATTGACGGTTTGAGGCGCGCCAAGCTCCGGGGTGCCGTGTGGGCGGGTTTGGGAGGTGACGGAGAAGACATCGCTCTGGGCGGTGCGGGCAAGGATGTAGCGGGCATGGGGCGTGGGTGGGGCGAATCCGCCCTCGATGCCTGGTGCCAGAGGTTTGCGATGAGCGTATGGAAGCGGAAGAAGAAAAGACCTGCCTTTCTGCAGGATGATGGTGAACTCGTCTGTCACGGTGGACATGGTGGTCGATGAGAGAGGGGGGTCAGCTGCTCGCCGCGGGGGCAGTGCAGTGCAGCATGATCAGGACAGCATCGCGATATGGGTTTGGTCAATCTACAATACACTACACAAGCTGACATCTCAAGAGCCCCACTTCTCGACTATCGCAATCACCTCATCAAACATGACCTTCTGTTCCTCCGTCGGACGCGGCACCTTCGGTGCATTCGGCCCACTCAGATGCAAGTCCGCCTGGCGCGTATACTCCGTTGTATACGCGATGCTCGTATCCCGCCCGTAGAGATCCTCCACACCACTGTATTGCTCTGGCACTTCCGCCATGAGCTGTTGAAGTCGGGCGACCGACTCGCGGTGGTCCTCGATCTTGAGCGATCGTAAGATGACCGGTTTCAGAAAGGCTTCGTCTGCGGTGCGCTTTTTGACGGAAATCATGATAATTTTACTTCCTGTCGCACGCGTGACGAAGTAGATGGCGCGGGGCTCTGGAGCAGGATAACCACCCTGAATGCCTGGAGGTGGGAGATAAATGCCATTTCGCAAGGAAACAGGAGGGACTTGCCTTTCTGCATTACAAGACTGAACATTCCAGTGTTCTCGGGTTCGATGTACGATGCATCGGATCCCTCGAAAGATGCTCTAGGACTGGTCGACATGGTAGATCTACCAAGTCTTTTACATCTGTTTGTCTTGTATATATACAGTATACGATGCTGTAGTCAAGCTGAGAGTTCGCACGAACCACACCTTTACTGGATTGTTTATCCAGTATCACGAGGTCTATATATCCTTTTGCCGCCGGGCCATTCCCGAGAGAGCCTTTGTGAGACTCGGCCAACGATTTCCAGAGGACATTGGTAACGGATCGACGATAAACACTACGACTCGCGGTTTCTTTGCTTTTCATACATTCGAGCGTCACGTCATCTTTTCGGGTCGAAGTTCACACTTCTCTCCGGGATTGGCCCACTGGGAGTCCGGCCAAATGCACACAGATGTGAATAGATCAAGTGAAACCTACGACGAGTATCTTCAAGCCTTGGCAGCACGCGTTCCTCCCAGTTCGTACGCAATGTCGGCGCGTCTGTGCCTGACAGTGGGCTCCTGACGAGAATGGTTCAAGTAAGGTATAATGACCAGATTCTGAGCGATGGACGATATCTGATAGGTAACCAACAAGTTGTTCGTACAAGATAGGGAAGCCACCCACTGCCAACTCATGCCACCGTGTTGCCCGCCAAGAGATGGGTGGACACACTGAGAACGAACCAAACCAGATGGGTGCACTTTCATCTCTCAGGAAATTGAAATTCTGGGAAGCTGGTTGTGGAGCGTCGACCGCTACTTGTTCTCCCATCATCGAGGGTGAGGGAGTTGTCCCCCCTCCTGGATCTCAGCCAGGGCATGAGGGCGATGGTACGCCTACTACTAACATTCGTGTCGCCTGCGTGTTGGACATGCAACGAGACAGAAACCTACTAGCACACTCCAGTGCCTGACGAGATGTGCGGGAGAAAGGTTGTTCAAACATGCCAGGAACACTATCATCGTGAACAACAAGGCGAGAACGAGCCACACAGCATGGGAACGACTTGAACGTGCGCACGCCTTACTTTGCACATTCAATGAAACCTGATGCAGGGAGCTAAAACTGTATATACCCCATCAGACCGTA
Source organism: Guyanaporus albipodus (assembly GCA_038088995.1). Taxonomy (NCBI): domain Eukaryota; kingdom Fungi; phylum Basidiomycota; class Agaricomycetes; order Boletales; family Boletaceae; genus Guyanaporus; species Guyanaporus albipodus. The sequence goes on from JBBPKA010000032.1 coordinate 43,672, forward strand.
ATCGGGGTCAAAAATATGATACACCGGCTGCTCAGAAAGTAACGAGTTCAACATAACGAGCCATCGATCGATAATCGACCAAGTCGTTCCAATTTACAAGTCCACGACTACACGCGTTATTGTTCATTATGCTATGGTGGACGAGTGACTTCAATACTTACACCGCATACCGCACTATCCAAGAAAAAACAGCAGGAAGAAAAGGAAAGAGGGAGAGAAAGAGAGAGAGACTACACGACAAACGTCATGTCAATGAATGAGCAATTTGTTTCCAAGAGTGCATGCCAAAAAAAGGGAGGGTTAGCTTCCAAGCGTCTAGGTGGGAATAAGTAAGTAAATCAAGGTATCGTCGAGGTATCACGACAGATAAAAGGAAAAAAAAAAGGTTTGGCGTTCCCGCTACCCCCCTGGCCAACCAAATCAAGGTCATACTGTATTTTAAAAAGCGGGCGGTCCCTCGCTCTACATCCTATTCACACTCCAAATCAGCCGACTTCCATGGACCACGAAAGACAGCACTACGCACCAAATAAAAACAAGGATCACCACCGTTACGCAGCCCACCTCAACAACCCTTTGAATATCGCTTTGAATTTGGATTCCCTGCTCCCGGCCTTGTGCTTCGTTGGACGATCATTGCCGAGCCCAACCTGCGTGTCAACGCTCCCTTCGCGCGCACGCATCGCCTTGGCTTCTTCGATGAACTTGTGCGCGGCGTCGCCGGTACCTGCAGGAGCCGTCTGTGGCCGACGCCGCTGTCTCATCCTCAGTGGCGGCGGCGCCAACGGCGATAGTGATGGCAATGTGGATGGGGCCTGCGTGATCGTCGTCGTCGCAGTCTTCACCTTGTCAGTAGTCATCGCCATCGTCCTCATCTTGACTGACGTCGTTGTGACAGGATCCCGCTGATTCGGATCGCGCGGGACATTGACGTTGACACCGACACCGACGGGGGCAGGCACAGCTACCGAGGCATGTCGCTCACTCTTTCGCCCACCTCCATGTCTCGGTCCACTCCGCATTTCGGACGGCGTAGTGGAACCGGGACGAGGGGTTGCAAAGGTTGACACAGGCACCGTGACAAGGGGAACCGTAAACATTGGATGCATGTCTGCCGGATCCAATTCATGCGTCGGAGAAGGTAAAAGGGAGTACGAAGGCGACGTCGCCCGATGCCCACACGTCGTACATGGGTGAACGTCCTCGTCCCCATCCTCATCGTCGTCCCCTTGCAGCACCCTTGGCATTACTTCTTGCTTGTCAATATCACCAAACATAGATGGCGGCGACTCCGAACGCGACGTCGAAGGGGATGAAATGGTTGAGGCGGGAATGGTGCTGAACGAGATGTACGATGCAGATGTTTCTGTGGCCGTTGTCACCGTCGAGCTCGAAGTGCCCGGACGTGACGCAGGGCGTGCGGCCGCGCTCGGACGTAAATAGCGCTCAATCTCCTCAGACATCTCCCCCCAACCGGCACCAGCACGCGGCGAGGGGCTCTTCTCATGCCCTCCATGCATACACATCCTCGATGTCCTTCCCCCTGGGAGATCCAAGTCATCCTCAGATGGATCCGTAAACGATTCTTTGAGCGCCGAAGGCCGCGGAACAAAGGGCTCCCCACCACCACCAATACGGAAAGCCGAAGGGGTATGAGGAGAGCTGGAGGACGTCGTCGTGCTCCCGTTGGTGATCAAACTTGGCGTCGAATCACCCTTGCCATCCCAACCGTCCATGGACAGTACCCCCGTCGTTGCCATTTCTTGCGCATTCAGCCGTCGCATCATCGGCACCGACGATCTTGAACCCCGCACAGAGCCAGACAGATTACCCGAGGACGCTGGCGTAGTGGGATCGCACGATATTGGCGATGCAGGAACGAGGGTGATCTGGCTGCCCTGCGTGATCGTGCGGATGCTCGTTGAGGTGCTGTCGGTACTGCTCTCCGTGCCTTTGATGCTGCCCTTGAGTTTACCTTTGGTATTCTGATCCTGTCCGAGGTCGGTGCTAGGAGGGGCAGTGTTGGATTTCTGGCGCTTGGAACGATGGAAGGCGGCCGAGGGCAAAAACGAAAAGGTGTATCGGCGAGATGTGTGTAGAGGTGACGATGGTATTAATTCAGAATCGGGGGTTGGCGCCGTCATCGACGTCGATGTTGGAGCATCGGAAGGCGTTTTCCTGGAAGGGACACTGTTGGACTTGCGTTTCAGGTAACTCCCCTCGTGCATCGATCCGTTCGCTATGGAAGGATGGGAATGGGAAACGGACGTAGGTATGGTGGTCTCATCATGCTGGACTAGGCCCTTGATCGGCTGCAACACACACCCTTGGCTTGTAGCTGCAGCCGCGTCAAAACTGTTGCCGACCACGCTTGCTTTGCCATCATTCGATCCTTTTGATTTCCAGGGTAACAGCGAAGCCCGAGGTTCGTGGGTCTGCACCTGTATCTGTGTCTGAGGTTTCACCTCCTCAACCGACTCGAATCCTGGTGCAGGTCTGGCTTCAGACACCGGCACTAACGCCCGTGGCGGTCCAGGACGCAACTTGGTCAATTTCCGCCGCCGAGGCACGGGCGGGGGCGACACCTCGACTGTGTCTGAGATGCGAACCGTTCGTACATTCCGCTTGGTCTTGCGCTCGTCGTCCAGGGGGTCGTCCAAGTGACCGTCACGCTCGATGCCTGTGCGTGCGAGCGTGGAGGAGAGATCCTCGAGACTTTGGGTGTGCAGGATGGAGGTGCGTGGACTACCGTCCCCGTCCGCATTTTCGTTGCCTTTCCCACCAGTCACCTTGCCCTGTCCCTCCTCTGATTCTACCACGTCATAGAACAGCGTGTGGCCACTCGCCTGGGATGCCACGGAAAGCCGATTGGCTCCGTCAGCGTGAAAGTGCTGGGCTGCGCCTTCCTGGGAAAGATGGTTCATAGCTTCCAGGAGGCTGAGTCGTGCGCCGCTGGAGGAACGATCTGGAAAGGATTTGCGACGGCGAGGGCGGGGACGAGGACGGGCGGGAGGAACGGAATTGGGCACGTTTGGGCCGTCTGAAGAGTCGTCGTCTGAGGTGGACGCGAGAGAGAAGAAGGTGCCAGCAGAGGACTTGGGAGAGATGGGGGGACGAACGGCGAGAGGCGAAGAATGGGGAGGTGTGTTTGGACGCGAACGGGGCTTTTTTTGTTTGGGCGATGAAGGACGATGGGACGTGGAGGGTTGAGGAAAAGGTTTGGCAGGGGGGTGGTCGACCTGGGGCTGCGGTTGAGCTCGACGATCAACGCCATGATCACCAAAGGAAGGAGGGGGTAGCCGAGACATGTGAGTATCCTCTGATGGTGGAGGTGACACCTTGACGAGCGGGACAGCGTTGGAACTCTGCGACGACGACGACGAGACGGCGTGATCGATGAAAGCGACGCGGCTCGAGGACGGTGGCTCATGCACCTTTCCCTTGCCTATCGACACTTTGGCTTTTTGCTTGCGATATTCCTTGGCACTGAGGGGCATGACGACCGTGGAGGAGGCCATGGCAAGCCTGGAGAACTTGGGTGTCTGCGCGGGGCCAAAGGGAGATGCTGACATCCAGTTTGAGGAAGGGTCACGTGATGTCGAAGGGGACTGTTTGGCAGTGTTGGTGGCATCGGAGTCGGACGGGGAGGGAGAGGCTCGGGAGTAGGCCTGGGGTATGGACAAGGACGGAGTGACGGGGAGGACGGGGAACGACGTCGGGCGAGAGTGGCCATGAGAGACGGTACGGGCGCGCGGTGGAGGGGTGATCACGTCGCTTGGGTGCTTGGGACGAGCAAGGTCACCGTGAGCCGAGGACGGGCGACGACCCCACGAGTTTGACAAGCGATGAGCGTGAGTTTGGGTATTGGGCTGGGAAAGGGGGCCCGTGCCGGCGGTCAAGGAAATCGAGGACGTGCTTGCTTCACCGTCGGGCAGCAGCAGCGCCGACGCTGAGCTACTAGCGTTCCGCGACACGTACCCCGATGCAGAGGCGGATAACGAGGCCCCATGAGAGGCGATCGAGGAGGAAGACGGCGAGCGGGTGCACGGGTGGCCTTGGGTCTTGTCAAGACCATCGCTTTCGTGCGATTCCTCGGAGGCCTCTGGAATGGCGTGGGGGAGCGTCGAAAATGCGGGGCCAGCGAGCGGCGAGGAGCGCCATGGACGGGTATGCATGAGTCCGCTAGATGGAGGTGGCCACGAGGAGGCTGCGCGTGCAGAGCGGGTCTGATGAAGTGTCGATGAGTAACTGGAACATGGCAACGACGACGACGACGAAAGACTCGCCTGTGTGGTGTTGGTGATCATCATGGTATCGCACGCGCGCTCGATGGCGCGATGTACAGTTGAAGAGGGGGAACAAACAGCTTGTTCGGACAGGCTCGCGACTCGGCTATTGAAGTACTTAGTAACGTGCAGGGGAAAAAACTAAACCCTGGAAAAAACCTGGACAAGCACCGGTAAAGCTGATGAACGCGCGAACGTGGACTGCCTCGAGGTCAGATCAGCCGTACTTTGTACCTGAACTTTTATGAACTAGCAAGATCTAACGCGCTCATCATCCGCAGCGAATCCAAAGGGCATCCACGCTGGTGGGTCCTCCTTATTCGAGCCAGTGATTCTTGCAGGCCGCCGAGGCTCTCCAGAGCGACACCTTACGGACGGACACGGCCTAGAAACCCCGCTCATATATAAATGTAAGAGAGATGTGCTCATGTCGGCAGCCTCACCCACAAATAATTCCTCTCACCGGCTAACCATCTCAACACCGACCTCATTCGTACAGAGGTGGCGCCGCCCCATGTGATCCTGCGTGCCAGAGGGTATTCGGGTTAATGGAACTGGACCAGATCCCCTGCTTAAACGCACTAAACACCTCCCATCTCATCCCGTCGGACTAGGCTGGCTCGCCGATCCATGTAACCCACCCCACCCCGAGTCAGGAACGCTGCCGCCAACTCACCCGACTCGCCGAGGTCGCGTCTACAGGTCGATCACGCGCAATCTCGTATTCAGTTTGAAGGCACATGCATGGATCGGCGCACATATGGACCGATCCTAGGCACCGAGTTCCAGCTTAGCCCGGGCTCTACGCAATGCTGACGAACATCGACGTTCATTTGCCACCATCCGTATCCGTGGCTGCCCTGCTCAAGACACTGCCCTGATTGTGTGACTGCACAGAGACTTTGCCATTGACGATAGTGAGTTCCGTTCCAGACACTCCGCAGTTACAAATGGAGCCGGTGCCGTTGGTAGAATTACCCCTGAATTGATGCGATTGCAACTTGGAGAGACAGGATGGCGTGCGGTCGCTTGACGAAGAGGTACGCGCTTCAAATCAGACAGTGGTCCAGGACTGGTTCTGACTCGGTTACCAGCTATCCATTTCACTGATGGCCGCCCGCCACTCACTCAGTGACAATATTGTGTCCCGTCGGCAGGCCACCCCTGGGGCGCAGGGTCAACAAAGCGTGGGTCACGAAAGAAAATATAAGTAACCAGCCATGTCCTTGTGTCGTCGTGCTAGAGTTTAGTAACAGAAAAAAAAAAAAAGAAAAGCCCCTGTTGCAGTTGGTATTACATGATAGCATTAGGCAAGTGGCTGGTGGTTGCCCTTTCCAAGTCGCCGACGGAATCCAACACGACGTTTCATGTCCAGTCCACGCCAGAAAATGGCTGTCGTCGCCTCTCCTCAACCAAACGAACTCGAACAAAGAAAAAAAAGGCAGACGCTCGAACGAGCAAGGGCTAACCACGTGTGTCTCATCTTTTTCAGCGCCCCCGCAGTGGGACACCCAGTTCATTAACACCATCGATCCTGCTCATGCCAGCTCTCGAAGCAGCTTCAGATGCGTCTTCAGTACGCCAAACTCAAAGTCGAGCACGGTTGGGTACGTTCGCCGTCACTCACTGACCGATTCGTCCTCGTGCTCATCGCTGTGCTCGAGCCAGCAACGACAAAACTTGAATGAAGTCGAGAACCTCTACTTCCATCATTCGCATCTCCGGAACATGCGGCATAGTACGGCGCAGCGACCCCACTATCCTGTCACGACCCCGCCTGGGGTAACTCTGTCTGCTGAGATACCTGTTGTCCAATCTCCTGCGCCGTCGGGGATACCTGATACGACTCTGGGACCGTCGTCGTCAGCCAACGACGCTCCTCCGTCCGGTTCTGTCTCTCCTCCCTCTCAGCCGCCACCAGAACACGCCTTCAACTCAGATGGCCGGCCTGCCGTTCAAACACTAATCCCTACCGCACCCGCCACGAACCGTCCACCACATGCCCTAGATCTATCCGATCCAAATATACTGGCACGTCTAGCACAGCTACAGGCGCAGGTCCACTCATCACAGTCCCAGTCCCAGCCACAGGTCCCAGCCCAACCACACGCCCTGTCCCGCCACTCTTCGACGACCCTCATCCTGCCACCCGCCTCTACGCCCACCTCTCAGCTTACCACTGTCCCTGGCCTGGTTCCTGTTCCACTCCCCGCCCCCACCTCTGCCCCCAGTGCCTTTACCTCTCACATCCTGCCTCCCACAACCCATCCACAGCCCATCTTTTCCCTGCCTGCCTTCGCACCCCAACTCCTGGGCGTCCCTATCCCTGGCTCTGCACCCTTCTACCCCATTCCTGCATCCGCACCACATAACGGGCCTGCCGCCCCACCCCAACTGCCCGTCGCCACCTCCGCATCAGTTTCCACTCCCACCGTCGGCCCCATGCTCACGCCAACGCCCATCCCGCCCCCCGCACTCACCTACGACTCGTTTTGGTCTACGCACGCGTCATCAGCAGGTCCTACCCGCGCCCTCTATCGCACACATACTGGATTCTCAGCAAGCGCAGCACCAGGAGGGAATGTCGCCATGCTTACGCCAGGTGGCCACGCCGCGATCATGACTGCTGAGGGACTCTACGTCGGTGGGGGGAGCAAGTAGGCGGGGGTGGAAGCCAGCGTCGCGGTTGTGGCTAGGTCGGACAGTGGGTCGTTTGGGTTTGAGGATCGGGTTGGGTCTTTTTCTTTGCATTCATTTATGGATTAATCTGATCATACTACGTACATCAATTGCTATCAATGATATTTACGACACTTGTGGTCCTCAGCGAACCCTTGAGTACATAGCATGGCAACAAAGGGTGATTGTCTCACGACTCCTCATACTGTTGGAATCGGTCCAACAACGGGGCTCGTGTGTATAGGCCCGTGTGCACATCGTTCGAACAAGCTGCCAGTAAAATGATTGAAAATCATATAGTATGGCTACAGGGTGGCCGGGTGCCGAAGATTTTCAACCAAGACCCTCCATGCTTGGACGTGTTTTCCAAAGAGAAGAAATGAGGCAGCATGCCAAAGCATAAAATGAGGGTCAAAGCACGGAATGTTTTCAAGTCCCAGTCCTGCCGGTGTAAAATAAAAGTAGGGCAGACCACCTGGAGACAGACACGAATATGCAGTAAATTGGACCAGGGGAGGGCATGATCACCATTGGCTATCTGGAGGACAGAATTGGTAGCCAAGTTCCCCTTCCCGTCATACAAACGCGGCATCAGCCTTGACTTTCTTCCCCAAATGCGTTACTCTTGTGCTTGGGTGTGAATGTCCACGTCTCCGGCGCAGGCCCGAGGAATAGTTCAGAGATCTTCACCCAGTCCCGGCTACTGGGACTCGCGAAAAGCGTCTCTGTGTTCGTGCGTCAGTCTACCCAACCCGAGGCGAACAGGAGAGGACGTACCAAGTTCGTCACGGCCCTGAAAAGCCGGCGCACGCTCGTTAATGCGCGCTGGAAGTCGCTCGAGGAGGCCGATGGGGATATAACGGTATTGGAAGGAGAGGGCTTCACAGAGATAGCGGCGTGTCTTGTTTACGCCTACCGTGTCCGTTCCGAAGTGGGTCAACCCATACTCTGCGTACTGAGGAAGGCATGCAGTGACGGAGGAAAGAACACGAGATGACATACCTTATGAACGAGCTCTAGCCGTTCTCGCGAGCTGATGTCCCATTCTCGACGCTCCTTGATTTCGGTGAATATCCACGGCTTGATAAGTGCGCCACGCCCGATCATGATCCCGTCTACGCCGCTAGTATCTACTTTTTCCCAGTAGTCTTGCGAGGAGAAACAATCACCTCCACCAAAAATGGGCACCGGGGACACTAGGAAAATTAGTCATACGATAAGAAGAAAGGAGAAGACTTACATCCTTGGTCCGCCTCGCACGCGCGGACAACATCAACGCATTCCTTGATGTAGTCCCAATCTGCGAGCTTGGTATACCGCTGCTGTCGCGTGCGTCCGTGCAGCTGCAGTCATCCTCGTCAATGCGAGAAAGAGAAAGAGAAAATGTTCAAGGGCACTTGCTGTGATGCAGCCAACACCCCACTCGGAGCTCAATCGTGGCATGAGCCTGTGTGCGGTGTTGCGTCCTTCTTTGACACCCGTGCGGAGCTTGACTGTGACTGGGATCTCGCCAAGTGCCTTGTTCATCCCGACGACGATCCTCCCTAGCTTTGCGGGTGTGTCGAGAACTGCAATTACACATAGGGCTGGTTGAACACTTGCGAGTGTTAGTGGGACTTACGAGCTGACCCACTGCCAGTTTTGAACACGAGGTCGATGGGGCAGCCACAGTTGATATCTACAAAGTCGATGCCATTTGCAAATTCTCTGCCAAGGACTTCTGCAGTGGGTACCATTGTAGAGGGTTTGTTACCTGCGAGCTGTACACCAAAGATGGTTTCAGATGGGTGTCGACGGACCAAAGACCATTCTTCGCGGGAAGACGTGAGGAAAGAGGTAGCGAGGCCCACTAGCGGACAAGCGTCCAAGTCAGCGCGAGAAGCTATGTAAAAGTAGGAACATGCTTACTTTCTCCGCATGTTATATCGGCGCCGAGAGTAACGCATAGTCTCCTAAATGGCTGGAAATACTTTCAGATCAAGGTTTGACACAAAGGGCGTCCGCCTACTAAGTTTCCGACAGTTGTCAGGGGTGCAAGATCTTGAGAAAACTGAGAATGTGTACAGGCTTAAATTTCAACGACGGTATCTCACAAGTTTTCCCCTTCCATTGCAGCCTCTTCTTTTCAGAGAAGCGCATGGGCACATCGGGTATGTCGCTTTGATCTATGATATCTCCAGTCCGCTTCGTTATGGTCTCGTCGATCTGCTGAGGGACATGTGCCTGCTCCTTTGGGGTTATTGCATCCTCGTCAGGACCGTCCTGTTGCTTTCCAATTTCTATTTCTTTGAGGTACGCGTCTGTGATGGGTCTCGGGTACTTTTTTTAAAATATAAATATAGACGACCAAGACCCTCAGTAACATTGGCCAGAGACTCACCTTGTTCTGGCGAAGAAGTTTAAGAGTTTCCACATCCACTTTGTTGAGTTCAGTGTTAGTGGGGGCAATTTCGGACTTTTTTTCTTCGTCCGTAATCAATGTAACGTTGCCGTCGTTCTCCACACGTGCATGGGCGCCGAGGAATCGACACTTGAGCCCAAGGCGACATTCACCCATTTCTTCAAAGCCTGGGCATATCGTATCGAAATCGAGCGACGATACGGGCGTCGATTCGTCATCGGTGCTGGTCGGGACGAATGGTGAGGTGTCAGTGAGACTGCTTGCTGATGGGAGTTTGATGTCTCTGGGCTTGGCAGCGAGATAGGCGTGGATATCGTGTGTAAAGCGGCATCTAGACGACCATCGACGATGTGCGGACGCTTGAAATGGCTCGGAAACATACTCGGATCCGTGCTCACATAGCGTCCCGTTTGCAACGCGCCAACAGAGTTCTAGATCGTCCCGTACTTTCCCAAATCGTCGGCCCTTGTTTGCACCACGATGGGTTTTCTTTTCCTGTCGGGTGAGCCTCTTGCGGCCACCTGGATTTGAATCGTTGTTCGTGATGGGACCGGCAGAGTGTTTGGTGTGGGATTCCGTGGCACCCTCTGCAGCATCATCGTCGGCTGCTGGACGAGAAGCGTTGATGAGTAGAAACCTACAGGTAAGCAGTTATGAACTGAAATGCGGCCCTAGAGGAGTAGTGCATATACTCGGCTTTGATTGGGGCAGTCCCTGGTGGAAGGTTAGTCATTGTGTTGTGGAGAAGACCGTCGGTGATGATCATGATAGCAAGTCCGACTTGACAGAGACGGAAAATTTACTCGGCCATGTCACTCTCGCATTCTTCTTGATATCCGACATTTCCGCTCTTCTGCTTCAGGTTCTGCACGGCTCCGACCTATGTTCACTGGAGCATCTAAAGTGTACTTGCCCGTCGAGAACCGAAGTAGCACAAGTGGGGACAAAATGAGTGGGATAGACCTTTTGTCTAGTGTCCCAGCCATCCATCTACGTGTGGAAAGGGTGCCCGCATTCCTCACCTGGTTCTTCGTACTCCATGGAGGAACTGCGACACGAGCACTTCCATGCAAACACCAAGTGTTACAGTCACAGTGTTTAAATCAAGTTTGACAAGACGGATGGACTGTCGTAGCCAATGTCCTCAATGTTCATGATCATAGATGCTCGGGTAGCATCACCTCACGACTCATGTTCCTTTGTTTTCTCTTTTGCACGATCGGTACGGGTTCACCTGTTACGCACCAGGAGAACAGCTGTCCAAGCGACAACTAGTCCTTCCCGCGATGAAGTCTGACATCTTCCCTTCGAAGCCATGTTTTTCTCACTCAGGACCAACTTGTGCTTGGCTGCGATCTGGACTGGCGTTGGTGCTGTGGTGACAAACATTGTTCAAGTGATCGTGATACTGAGTTTTCGTCGGCGGGGATCAAGACCTACACGCACCAAGTCAACGATTTCTCTGCATTTCTCCAGTTTCGTGGCGGTGGACCGAAGAAAGACTTAGAATGACTCAGAGGGCTCAGGGTCAACAATCATAAGCATCGAAAGGTGGAGGTCGCTGGTGATACCATCTTGGGATACAAAAGAAGCCCTTAATGCTCAAACGTTTGAGGCCATTGTTGAGTCTGGCCGATTCAACAACCTAGCACAGCCAAATCGTTACCATGAAGAATACTATCCCAGATCCGCCAGCTCGAGTATCGTATACGGCGAGAGGATAAGTGATGTTTCCTAAAGACAGGGCCACAGAAAGGATACGTTCTTCATGCTTGATCTCGAATTGGATCTTGTGTTCAACGGTAGGCATCCAGTAAATTTGATCAAAGCCATTGCTCGAAATCCTGCATGATGAGGTTGCCTGAAATCAGGCAAATAAGGGTCAAAATGCCAAACGTGCTGCAGTGGATCGTCTATTCATGCGCGGAGTCAAAACTACGTGACAGCTACCGGAAACAAATTCAGCGTGATAATACAATAGGCGACATGCGCTAGACTCACTGTACTTAGGTCCACCTCCGCCTTCGGGCACTGTCCAGGTGATATCCTGCGTAGGCACCTTGATGTCACATAACTTGCAGTGGATGCAGTTCTGCAACCAAGGTCAGCCCGCTCGACATACGTCAGAAATGCCTGGTACGATTCACCTGAGCATTGATCACCAACTTTTTCCCATCCCACCCTTCTTTCTTGGATATCGCCTCGTCTTCGATGTATTCATAGACTCCGGCTGGACATGCACGCTGGAGCAGGCCCGCGTATTCGCCAACGTTTCTGCGGACGTGCTCTCTCCGCAGAGACGGACCTTCGACGCCTTCTTTGCGCACGCGCAGATGAACAGGCTGGTCTTCAGCATGGTTCGTACCCGTCAACGTCAATGATGTCATCAAATCGGTCGAAAGCGGCGGTTGAAATGGCGGATATGTGATCGGCCGGGAATGACCCGTAGTGAGTGTGTGCGCGGAGTCCAACGTCCGCGACTTGTTACGGAATGTCCAAGGCGTACGGCCTTTGAGGAAAAGCGAGTCCAAGCCCGAGTAAGCCATGCCGCCCCAAATGCCCAGCGGTGTGTTGAAGCTCGCACGCAAGTTGCGAACTTCGTGGAGATCGGACCAGACCCAGCTGTCTCGGACGGCGGTGTCGTACCTGCTCATATTGATAGGCGTGGTAGCATTGGCTTCTGATGACGCTGATTCCGCGAGCACCTCTGCAGCTGCCTCGGCGGCGAGTATGCCAGTCTTCATGGCGTTGTGCGTGCCCTTGATTTTCGCAATGTTGACGAACCCGGCGGAACAGCCGATCAAAGCACCGCCCGGAAAATTGAGCTTAGGGACGGACTGTAAGCCGCCCTCGTTCAAAGAGCGAGCACCATATGCGATGCGAGTCGAGGAACCGGATAAAAGCTTGGAAAAGTATGGGTGGTGTTTCATGCGCTGACCTGTATCAGACCAGAGTGCGGAAGCATTGCAAAAGACAAACCTGAAGCTCCCTGTATGGGCTGAGATACGGATTTGAGTAGTCGAGGCCAATGACCAGTCCCAAGCTGACGAGGCCATCTGCCATGTGGTAGATCCAACCCCCACCATACGTCAGATAGTCGAGGGGCCAGCCAAGGGTATGGACGATCTCGCCCGGCCGATACTGACTTGGGTCGACGCGCCAGACTTCCTTAAGACCGATGCCGTACGTCTGTGGGTCGGCATCCTTGCGTAGGTCAAATTTCTGGATGAGCTCCTTGGCGAGTGAGCCATGTGCGCCCTCAGCGATGAGCGTGATCTTTGCGCGGAACTCCATGCCAGGCTCAAATGTGTCTTTCATGTGGCCATGTTTGTCGAGACCGACCTCGTTGGTCCGTACGCCAGCTACGCCGTTGCCGTCCTTGCCGTACACGATACCGGCACCCGCAAATCCAGGGTAGACCTCAACCCCGAGTTCGTCGGCGATAGTGCCGAGCCAAGAAGTGAACTGGGAGAGGGAGGTGATATAGTTACCGTCGTTGGACATCTGGGGTGGGTGGGGGATAGGAATAGCGTATTTCTGGGTGAGAAACCGCATAGTAGAAGACGTCGCAGGCTGTCTAAGTGGATGGTCGTCCCTCGAGCGCCAGTCTGGAAGGAGCTCATTGAGAGCGCGAGGCTCGATGACAGCGCCGGAGAGGATGTGCGATCCTGAGTAGAAAGACGATCAGACGAAGGGGCATGACACAAAGGAGACACACCTACTTCGCCCCCCTTCTCGAGGACGACGACTCGGAAATCGGTGTTGAGTTGTTTGAGACGAATGGCAGTGGTGAGACCGGCTGGGCCGGCGCCGACGATGCAAACATCAACATCCTCTGCGATGCGTTCTACGCTGGACGGGTCAAATAGAGCTCTTCGTCGTGGTACGGCGAGATGAAAGGCGCGTCTCGCCAATGCCATGCGCATGGTGCTGGCACTTTAAGGATGTTGAGAAAATACCGAGAAACGATTACATGTGACAATTTCTCAACACGGAAACTTTGCAAGACATTGACCGTGGTGGGAATATACTCGGTAATTGCCGTATTTCAATCTTGTGCCAGCCCTCCGCACTGCTGGACTAAACTGCAAGGTATTGTCATCGTCGATGTGGGCGATGCAACGTAGCATCTAATCTGATCTCTTAATCGGCACTGGCAGCAATCAGTAAAAGACCCATCAAACTCCCCGTTGCTTTGACCACCAGAGCGGAAAACCTGCCTTGTTCCGGTGGAGCTGCGATCACCAATTAGCGCGAGAACCTAGAGAGTCACTAATGACGGTGACCAAGCGGGCTTCACCTAGCTGGTGACTTACAGATCTTGAAATACTACCCAGCCTGAACGTATCATACGTAGCATGAACTGAAGCAGCCTACATATGATCCAAAGGCAAGGCACATAACATAGCGCGTCTCAGCTCATATATATTACCTGGCATCCTGCGATATAAATTTGGAAATTTGATTCCGGTGTCAAGGCGATCAAGAAGCGGCGTTGGCCCGGTGATTCTACCATTAATTGTAGCGTTTCGACTTCAACCACTCGTTTCAACAAACTCTCGCCCTTATCATTACTAAACCCTCATTCCTCGTCTTCCTCATCTATTCCCTGGACGATGCCCGCTGTCAACAAGATTTGTTGTAGTACGCCCAATTTTAATGCGTCATAGATGGCTCGCTGACGACCCGTCGTCAGTTGGTGCTGGTTACGTTGGTTTGTGTTTGTTTTCAAGTAATATTCCAATAAGAAATAACAGTTTGCTCGCAAGGTGGCCCCACTTGCGCCGTCGTAGCCCTTAAATGTCCCCACATTCAAGTGACTATCGTGGACGTCAACCAGTCTCGCATAGATGCCTGGAACAGCGCAGACTACAAGCTGCCGATCTATGAGCCTGGTCTCGGGGACGTCGTTCGTGAAGCTCGCGGTCGCAACCTCTTCTTCTCTACAGATGTCGACAAAGGTATCCGAGAAGCCGATCTTATCTTTGTCAGTGTCAATACTCCCACTAAGAAGAGTGGTGTCGGGGCAGGTTTCGCGGCAGACCTAAAGTTGGTGCTCAGACCTTTTCTACCCGATCTTACAACTCACCGCTCTTCACTCTTTGTAGCTATGTTGAACTCGCCACTCGTCGTATCGCCGCAGTCGCCCACTCGAGCAAAATCGTAGTCGAAAAGTCGACAGTGCCATGCCGCACGGCCGAATCGATGCGCACCATCCTTGAGGCCAACTCGCTTCCAGACTGTCGATTTGATATCTTATCCAACCCGGAGTTCCTGGCTGAAGGCTCCGCGATTAATGACCTCTTTCAGCCCGACCGGGTTCTCATCGGTTCCCTCCAAACACCAGAGGGCAAAGCCGCATGTGAAGCCCTTGTGGAGATTTATGCTAACTGGGTTCCGTCAGTAGTAATTCTACCCTTCCGATAAAATTTGCGGCTAACAATATTCGTTACAGGAGAGAGCGCATCCTTACCGTGGGCGTATGGTCCTCCGAACTCTCTAAATTAGCGGCAAATGCGATGTTAGCCCAACGTATTTCCTCCATCAATGCACTCTCGGCCATCTGCGAGGCTACCGGTGCCAACATTGATGAAGTGGCGTACGCAGTCGGGAGGGATGCTAGAATTGGTCCGAAATTCTTGCGTGCATCCGTTGGTTTCGGAGGTTCCTGCTTCCAAAAGGACATCCTCAACTTAGTGTACCTCAGCGAGAGTTTGCACCTTCCAGAAGTTGCCAACTACTGGAAGCAGGTTGTGCTCATGAATGAGTACCAAAAGACGAGGTTTTCAAAGAAGGTCGTAGACACGCTCTTCAACACAATAACGGGCAAGGTACATCACTTGTTTTTGCGTTCTTGCATCACACGAGCAAGAGTTGGATTGATGCCGTCCTGTAGAGTATTGCCGTTCTTGGCTTCGCATTCAAAGCTGATACTGGGGACACACGTGAATCACCCGCCATCACCCTCATCCGTGACTTTCAAGCAGAAAACGCAAAGGTGAACATTTATGACCCGCAAGTTGTGCACCAACAAATTTGGAGCGACCTCTCCGAAGCGTGTCCTGCAGTCCCTCTTCCGGCCCGTAAGTATCCGATCGACAATAAATATTACTACTTTCCACAAATGACATGTTTTCCGTTCATAGTGCAGAAGCAAGTGACAATATTTAGCTCCGCACTCGAAGCATGCAAGAATGCCGAAGCTGTCGTTATCGTCACCGAGTGGAGAGAGTTCCAAGACATCGACTGGAGTGAGGTCTACCGTAACATGAAGAAACCCGCTTTCATCTTCGATGGCCGCATCTTACTCGATGCCGACAAGCTCCGAGACATTGGATTCAAGGTTAGATGATTTGATTCCCTCTTCCATATTAGAGCGGTATTGCTCTAGTGCCTTTGATGGTATTATCAACGACAGCATTATTAATGCACAATCATAGGTAACTGTCATTGGTCGCGGAGAGGAGCTGTAAACTGCCAGGGGTGCTTAGTGCGCTCCGGGGAATGAAGAATTCAGAAAGTAACAATAGACGCCAAACAATTTACCCTACCTAGACGGTAGCCTCTCGTATGTCTACGAAATGTCCATCGTTGTTCAATTTATCCAAAAAGGTGACGACCAGACTTGAGCGTCCTGCTGAATGAGCCCCGCTTAATTTCAAACCGTGGCCACTGCCCTGGGCCGCTCGCCTGTCTCGCGCACCTCCTCTTTTTCGTGTTGTCGCTTCCCGCGCGTTTTTCGGCGCTGATTAATAAAGAAATGAATGACCCCTTGAGATCGGGCACCACAGAATGCCGTCTGCAATAAACCCGAATATCGCCCGACCACGGATGTAGAGTCAGAGCGGATGCCGGTGACCCTGATGCATGATGCCATGAGAGCGCCATTGGACCCACCTACAGGTATGCTGACAATGCGGGCCAGTGAGGAATGCCTGGCGAGGCGCGACCCACACAACCGACCCTGCCGGTGTCGCCTCGACACATACGCCGCATTCACACATGCGAACCGGCGTGCGGTCGTGTAACGGACTAGCCTGGCACTTACTCGTTGAAAATAATAGATCTCGGCTCATGTGTGGTGAGGGCAAGAAAACCTCACTGTGGGATGAACGTACCCAAGGAGAGATAGATCAGGGCTGAGGAAAAGTCCATAGATTGCGAGAGGGCTCACAGAGATTACATGGTTGCCATTTCATGTTCGCTGTGAAAAACAATATCCGAGGCCCATGAGTACTAGTAGTGGCATACATGGACTGTTCTGGCCTCGAGCATCTGTACTGACATGCTCTCAGGATGGCATTCAGAATGGGCCTCTGCGTGTTGATCTTCCACGGAGTAGTGGCAGGCATGTCCTGAGTCACGGCGTGGAGTGTCCTTGAACTTGTCGGCCCGGACGGGTCTGGCCGTGTCCTGGTTATACCACTACTCTACCCACTGAATTCACCGTGACCCGCCCAGCTTCCAGCTTCCAGCGTCCACCGCACACATGCACTGGATGCTAGTACAAGCATACTCTGTACGTCTGGCGTCGAGGTTAGACAGACTGTTATCCAGCAGCGGCGAGACAGGAAGTGCCGGAAGCAAACGACTTGAATCGGCGAACTCCCAGTGGGCCTCGAAGTCCTCACATGCAAGGTTGTAACAGGAGTCAGCGAAGCACCGGGCTCGAGCGAGCTCACCACGCTCCGACTCAGTCGGGAACGCGACTGGCACGGTGCTGCGCATCCGACGTGCCATAGTATGTACGCCTGTACTGATATCCTCATCATGCAGACGGCCAGTCATTAGTAGCACAGCATGACACGCCTTAGTACTGTATCTTACCAGGCGGCCCTCTGAGGATTTGAAGGTGGTCCTGGCTGGTCCTGGTTCTAGCCATCGGTTACCTCGGTTACCAGCTAACCGATTCCCTGAGGCCGCCTTGCACCTGAGGCTCGACTTTGCCATGACCTGCCGGTCCACAGGAGATCGCTTGCGATTACAGTGGCCTACTATAGTTAGTCGCAATTACTCACGCATTCAATACATCGACGATCCTGACCGAACTCGTTCAACCATTTACACGGTAGGCGAGGGATCCCGCATGATGGCATTACAGACAGGCCAATCTTTCGGAACTATCGGGAATTGTACAGTGGATGAGAATCCGCCGCATCACGCCACTTGAGTCTCGCTATCCGCGGCAGGCAGCACATGCCTGGTGCGGGCGCAAAAGAGTAAAGTGCTATGGAAAAAAAAAAGAAAAAAAGAAGAATCCAGACACCGAGTATTACGTGCTTGAATATGCGAGCCGTACACGGTCGAAACCTTGAGCTTGTCACAAGACGGCCTGTTCCTCCGTGCATGTCAATGTCAGCAAACGTCGTTTGGACGAAGTTCATGGGAGGGTAAAGAAGGGAAACGTAAAATGGAAAGAATGACATTCAGATTTACACTCGTATGTCATTGATAAACACTATATGTCGCCTGGTGCATGTTAGATAACAGGCGTGAAGAATAGCGCCTACATACGCAGGAAAAATGTGGGCATAGCGAGGAGAAAAAAGAAAGAAAGAAATGACGTATACATACGCCCCAACCTGACCAAGAAGACGAGAAAGACGGAATGGGACAACAAAACGGGAACAGATGAGAACATACAAAGAAATTCTACTTCCTTCGGGTTTTCACAATAGCATCTTTCGTATGGCGACACACACACACTGAATAAATCCCTTTTTTTCCGGAAAAGAAAAGTGAAAATGAAATCGAGCACATCAGCGGAAAGAAAGAGATAGAGTCCTAAAGAATCGCCGCTGTCTACTAGGTCGGAATGTGTACGCAGAGGTACGCTCTGGTCGGTGTACACAGTGCACTCTTATAGCGAGTTCGCATGCCATTTGTCCGAACTCGTCGTCCAAGATTGCTTATAAGATGAACTCCAAATGTAGAGCGGGAACGACAAACGATCTGATAAGCCATCTGGTGGCGCAAATCACAAGGATATGGTGGTATGCCGGAGAATTGAGATTAGCCATGAATTCCCCATGTACGAGGAGTAGAAGGACTCTTGTGATGGTGACCAGGTCGGATATATTGTTGCGTATAACCGTTTGCGGAGTTTTGATGAGAAGCTAGTCCTTCGTAATGCATTGCAGGCTGATTGGAACTCGCGACGGATACGATAGCGGGATCAATGAATTGGACGTTATTCGCATTCTGCCACTGAGACCGTTGATGTTCTGTTCGTGGTTCTGTCAATTGAGTTATTGGATTAGATAAGTTGTTAGGTTGAAAGGGTGGTGGCTGTGGCGAGTGATGTGATGTTGACGGCCGACCGGCTGCGGAGAGAGACTGCGGGGACTGGAAATGAGACAAGGTTTGCGGTGCTAGCTGTCGGGTTGTCTGGGTCGACTCAAATTGGTCTAGTGAAGTGGACCATATAGAGGGAGGAGCATTGGGCCCAAGTCCAAATGGAAACTGGGGTTGAACACGGTGCGAGCGAACGACGTCAACGAACCCTCGCTTTGTGCCCATAACGTTATTTAAGAGATCTTGCGCTGTGGTTCCAGGTACAATCAACGGAGACTTGGGCGCTGCGAGCCCGGGTGTTGCTACGCCGGGTGCTTTGGTTATGTTGGTCAGTTCTTCGGTTTTGGTGGCGCCGTGCAGAATTGGGGTAGTGGGGAGAGCAGCAGGAACAGGAGCGGGGGGCGACCCAAGCGGTCTAATACCTGTGGTCAACCCTAGTAGGATCCAGAGAGTCATAATGCAAACCTGGGATTCCAAAGAATAACTTCCCCATCTTCGTCGTCTGCTGCTCCGTGGTCATCCAACGCCTCCCGAAAGGCATCACCAACTGGATCGTCATCCGTTCGGGTCATATCTGTCATCGCGTCGTCCTCGAGTTCCTTCGCCCGGCCTAAAGTGTCCTGTGGAATATAGGGAATAATTTGATCGGCAACCTGATAGACATCCGCAGAAGAAAGTGAAGAAACTCGGTCGTCAAAAGAGAAAGCATTGCCACTTAGTTGGACGGGGCAGATCTATTGATAGGACCATGGCATAAGCTCGGGCGCGATGCCCTCTACATTAATTGAACTCTTACCTCAGACTCAGCGAGTGACTTGGCATCCTTCAGCAGGTCCCAAATCCTCATCAGCTGTTCCTCGTTTGGATGGACCTTTTCTCGGCCATGAGCCGCTGTTCCATTTTGTTGTTCCTTCGTTTCGTCCCCAGGAACTGCATCCACACCTCCGTTCACCAAAAGATCTCGTAATGGCAGAAAACCCTTGAGGTCAATGTCTTCATCCAGTGGGGTCGTAAGTGGAGGTAAATTCGCCGACGGAAATACACTACTCAATGCGCTGTAGAATTGAGCAAATTTAGCCCAAAATAGTGGTAACCCTTCAATTAGAACGCCTCGGGTACCTCTGCCGGCGGGGCTTTTGCGCTCGCCGACAGATAACTGTGCAGCGTGTAAAACGTATTTGATATTAGCGACAAGCCACTTGTTCGCGACACGCAGAGCGGGTAAGGTACGTCGGAAGGGCGCTGTGATACGTTGGGCAAGATCGTTCTCTGCGGCATCCTCAGGGGGAACAGCAAGCTCTGCAGCGCCTATCTCGAGAAGGACGCGATGGATATCGATAACATGAGTTAAAATCTGCGATTCAACGGCTGACGAATCTGGAAGTCCGCTTGATCTCCTATTTGAAGGCGATGAGGCGTCGCGGATCATGCGATGCTTCCAGAGCGCTCCCTGTGAGAGAACCACGACCTTGGACACAGTTTCTATCGGGAGAATGCGTTCTGATACCAGGCTCTGGAAGCCTCTCGCGACATCACCCGCGTGTTCAAGCGAATCCATTTTAACCCTGTGAATTATTGCGTGTCAACGCGACGAGATGAAGGAAGCGTGATGAATATACTAACTTATCTGAACCTAATCGCCATAACGCATGCAAAAGCACGACATTCTCCTTGAAGTACTCCACTCTGAGCCGAGGCGGAACGTCTCCGGATTCTGGGATCGTGGCTGGTGTGTTATCCTTTGTCTTCTTGACCTGCTGATCCAGTGCCTTGATGAGAATTTTCTTGACGTTTTCGGAAGCAGTGTCGTATGGCTGACGGACACAGAGCGCTCTGTAATAATGAAACAGGGAGTTGAACATGTCACCCTGGTAAAATGCGAGGATGGCAAGCTGATGGGATGAATTGCCCTCGAATGGAACGAGAAGACGAGCTTGTTCGTAGCACTGAACAGCCTTGTCGTAATTCCGTGCCCGTGGGATCGAGTCAAATCCGGGAATACCGCCTCTCCTACCGCGGCCGCCCCGTTTCGCTGGGGCTGCACCGTCCTCATGGCCAGCCTTGGGACGGCCACCGGACTCGTTATAAAGCTCGCGGTATCTGGCGATATCTCCGAGACAAACAATGGCCTTGCTCAAGATGGCAAGTCTACTCTCATGCTGCGAAGGGACCAGAGCAGGTGTACATTCCTCCGGTGGGAAAGCAAAGTGATTACGACCGTGGTTCTGGTTCGAAATCGCGTTAGCGTCGCATGATGAATCAGGGAGATTCGGAAGGTTAGCGTCATCTGAAGGAGTCAAGATATTCAGGGCAACCAAAACGGGGCGGGCTTGGTGTAAAACAAAAGATCGTTGATATCGTAGGACAAACTGAGTCCAAAACTTTTCTTCGTCTGAAAGGAACTGTCGGAAGCGTTGCATGAGTTTGCGATATTCTACGGGGCCATGACCGCCTTGTCGTGGCTGGTGACGAGGGGCGGAATGTAGTGTACGTTCGAGGGTGGCAAGGTTCTGTTTGTAGTGCGAGATGAACTGATAAGACGTCTGCATCCATAGATGGGTCTCGGCATCCTTGGACGCGTTTGCATAGGGTTCGACGAGCAACAGTCGCAAATACTGTCGCCTCAGGCTGTGTGAGACGATTAATGGGTATGGCGGTTCGAGAGCGTGTGTGCGGGAAGGCTCACTTCTTGCGACTAAACTCGACCTCCTTGTCCCAGGGATTGTGCGTTTTCAGCAGCTCTTTCAAAGCGTGATGTAAACCTTTGGCTTCTCTAGGGTGATATGAGCGCGACTGCCGTGGTACACGGGGAATGAAGAAGGCTCGTCACCTCGCGAGATGGGAAGCCGAGTCGGACATTGTCTGTGAGATTAGGAGTTATAAACCCATTTTATGGTGAGCCCGATATCGATGTGTGCAGCACCGCAAGTTGCGCGCTGAACGTGGACAGCTAGTAATGGCCAGCCGGCGTGGGAAGGGATGATGACGTTTTTTGTCCCTGCTTGGGACAGGGCGAAACCCACGCAGGGACCACCACGAACGACGAGCTACTACGCTCTCACCGCCAGCGACGACGTGCTCGTCGCTGCTGTCCGTCGACGTCACGGCCTTAATCCCTCCCTGCTCGCTTGGGTGGGTGCACTTGCAGGGAACCTGACGATCGTCAGTCAACACGCTAATTACCGCTGTCCAAGGCGCTCATTTTCAAAAATCCACAGCGGTCTTTCTTTTTCAAGCGAAAACTGGATCAATACATGGCTATATTGTCCACTAGAGAGCCAGATCAAAGCTCAACAAACTCGAGGGGCTGGCTTAGAAATCTAAGACGTCTCATGACTGCGCCCGCTGCCGCCAATACACATAGACGCCGCGGGATGGTCGGTTCATGATCTTGATTCGCACTCCAGTAAAGTTCGCCGATCAGAGGTCGAGGTCGTCCCCGGATCTGAATCAAGAACTGCAGCGGCATGGACCATGGCTGGCTCTTGGATGCAACATTGGTCGCTCTGGATTCGTGCGGCTCTCCCACTGTCTTTCATTTTCGTAGTCACATGTCAAACAGAGCCATGGCATGCCCCTCGGCAGTTGAGGGTCCAGGTTGTCTACGGCTCGTCTCACGTGCCCCTCTGCTCGGCAGCTACCTCCCTATTCGCTCCCATCTCATTTATTGCACGCGACCAAAGAACTTGAGACTTTGGCCGATTCGATGTGATTAACTTTACCGAGATCCTAAATTTCTCGATGTAATTCAATCCATCACCCTCTTTCTCTTTGGTGCAACTTGCTCCGCTCCGACGGTGTGTTCAATCTGAACAAGATCTGTGTCCTAAGCCTTTGAACCCTGGGGTCGAGACGCCCGCACCACGTTCAGACCGAGTTAGCCGCACACAGCGGGCTCTAATTGAGAGGTCGTGGTTTGGTAACGTTTTTCCTCTGCTGGCCGTCGCACCTACAGTAACTACCTGTACATGTTGCGTGCCCTGGAATAACAATTTACACTTTTCAGGATAGATTGTAAGAAGTTTCGACCATGTTTGGCTATGGAGCATTCAGCGCGGCAAGTATGTCTATCCCATTTTGCTCGAAGGAGTTGGCCGCATGGCTCTGCTATAAGTAAGTGCTTCGATGGTCTATCAGTCATCAATACCTCAGTCATCACCCCCTCGCAGACTAGAAAAGAGCTCACAGTCGCTCGGACGCTTCACCCTTCCAGCCCTCCACCTGTCGCAAGAAAAAAAGACTCTACCGCGACATACGCTCTGCACATACCTTGAGAACACACACTCCATCGTACCACCATCACGATGCCTCCTTTCTACGAAGTCTCCGTCGTCTCTTTTAAGCACCCATCGTCTCCAAAATCACGATGGGCCATTGCTGTTGTCTTCTCGCCATCCTCTGGTCACTCGCTCGTGTACCAGATCGTGGGTTCGGTCCTAGACTATAGTCTGGACGTGCCACAGTCGGTCACGCTAAAAGAGGGGGAGAATGGTTATGTGAACAGGGCACCCGTCGGGTCAGCGGACTCGGAGAAGCTCCACCTACTGCATTCCGCTCTCGCTTCGATCCCTATCGTGCATGGGAATTCCGCGTGGAACTCTCACAATTGGGTCATGGAGGGAATATTAGCGCTGCGTAAACTGGAGGGCTGCCATATTGATAAGCACGTGACATCCCAATGGGTGTCTGAACACCTTGGTGAGAAGTAGGGGAGGTGTGTTTGGCGAGTGGTTTGTAACACCTGCGCTTAGATTTCTCATTTGATACCACAGTCGATAGATCGGGTGTATACTGGGACATTTGGGTCATTGTCATGCAATCATGGATTTGTATTCTCTGCGCTTGCAGATCATTGTACGTTGCTTCGAACACCGTGTCTGCGACGGGAATTTCGGAGTTCCAACACATCTTAACCTAGCAATTATGGAGTATAAGCGTGTGCGACCATCTGCCAGGGACAATCGAAGAAGAGTTCCCCGTCCTTCCTTACATGAGTCAGCGAACGTTATTCGAATCCCGATGTGACTCACCGGACACAGGCTTGATTGTTTAAGCGCTAGAACATTCGTCGATTAAGTTGTCAAACAACGGTGTGCCCTCATGGGCATTATTGCGATACTCGAGCGTAATCATGAAACTCATAGTTGTCGACGCTGGCGCCTGTCGACGACCGGCCGACCCTTGATACGTAAATCAAACCTGTGACGTCTTTGCTCGCGAATATGAAGAGTAATCTGGATTATCACACTTGCGATCCCAAGGGTGGGTCCAGAGACTAGGCCAAGCGGCCTTACAGAACGTGCGACCGACGTCTCGCTCCCATCAGACTAACAACCCTTGAACGTTATGTTTCATTTTGGAATCCGGATATGAGGGAAATGAGAAAGGTGTCTTCTCACCCACGGAAGTGTTCAAGTGATTAGGGTAAAGGTGTTGTCGTAATTCCGCGTACAAGGTGTGATCTACCATGTGCATCACGATTGACCTGAGCGTTCCCAGGGTTTTCTCCGCAACGGTGCGGTTGATTCACTGGGAATACCGTCCTAGAATGATTACAAAGTCAAAAACAGGGACACCAGAGGATTTGCATCGTGTACTTGCGTTCAAGGTGTCCGGAATGATTTTGTTGTGAGGAATCTCACTAGTCTTGCCCTGTTCAATCAGACTCTTCAGCTCAGCGAAAGTTAACACGCGTGTTTCTCCCTGCTCTGTTCCCGAAGCAGTCTGATTGCCTTCATCTCCGCTTCCAGCATGGAATTGATTCACATCCGCGGTGTGAACATCCTGTACCTCTTCGAGGCTGATACTGTGACCAGTAACGCTGGTCCATTTAATCAGGTGCTTCTCAGGCGAAAAGGGGCATCAAGGTCACAAACCGGTTGAAATAGAAGACCTTCGTCTTGAGAACGAGTTCTTCCCTTTCTTTGTCGGTCATCTGGTTCGCTGACGTATGGGCAAGGATTCCGGAGAGGCCTTGCTAGCAACTAATTGTGGGCCATTGAATATCGTGGATGCTGGACTCAACGTGCGTACCTGGAACGCTTCGTCCGAGGAGAACGAAAAGCTGAGAAAATGATCAAGAACACGTTGTTGACGCTCGTCCCCGGGGTCGGTGGGCTGTGAGGCGTTGTGATGACCCTGTAATGTAGCCATGCTAAGGGTTGCTGATGTTCACGATACAACGTAAACAACCGCGCAGTACGGTTAATCAAACGCAAGATTATGGATGTATGAAAGTGAGCCGCGGCAAACAATAAAGCGTCTGATCCCAGTCCGAACTTGAACTTAGTTGGTACCCAAGGGCTCAGCGTGGTGCTTGGTCGATCACTCGATGATTACCTAATATAAATTCCTTGTTCGACTTTCGCTATTGGCAGAATTTGCCTGGCGTTCACGAACTCGTTGGTCCACAGTTAACTATGTCGACCAGCGTGAGTAGAATGGTAGCTGAGCGGAACCACCGCGTCCTCTTGGAGCTCACTCTGAAGCCAGGAAATGGTATACTTCCTTGCTCTCGCACGGCGCAAACCGCCGAAAGCAGCGCAGGTCTAACACCGCACCTTTCTCCCTCTTACAGATACCTGTGCAGATTGCAAGGCACGTGCTCCCCGATGGGCTTCTCACAACTTGGGTATCTTCATCTGGTGCGCATCTGTGTTCCTATACGGCGGCGGACGTTGACGAGTAGACAGTGTGAGTTGCGCCAGCATCCACCGCAAAATTGGGACGCACATTACTAAGGTGTACGCCCATTGAATCTGTGCTTGTGATTTTTCGCCTCAATGACATCCACACAGTAAGAGTATTACCTTGGACGAGTGGAGCAAGGAGCAAGTCGAAGTCAGACATTAATTCTTGTTTGTCCGAGATAACTGATCCTGACCTGTTTTGCGCAAGGTTATGAAGGAAATGGGTAACCTCAAGTCAAATGCATTGTATAACCCTGACGAGATTCGTCATCCACCACCAACAAACATGATAGACTCAGAACGGGACTCAGAGCTGGAGAAATTCATACGTTGTGAGGAAAATATCTTCTACCTTGGAGCTTGCCGAAATGATTTTTTTTCTAGCGAAATACGAATTTAAACGATTCATCCATCGAGCGTCTGGCACTACTCCACGGCAGCCAATAGCTGAGCCGCGTATGGCACGCACAGTTCCACGTCCACGATCAACTCCACTAACAGACTCGTCTGGACCTCCACCCCCATCAAAGACACCTGAAAACTTACCCTCAAATCTACGTCCTTTGGCCGTTGTACCTACCGACAATGTACTGCTTCCTGCACGATCTTTCTCACAGCCTATTCCACCACTTACCAACTCCGACAAGCTCACTGCAGTACCTCCACTAAGACAGCCTTCGGCGACACTGCCCTCCATGCAGAAGCCTGTTGGGCAAGTATGGGAGGACCTTGTCTCCCTGCAAGGTCCCTCCCAATCTTCCTCCCTTCCACTTCAGTATAGTTCGGGCCCCGCTATATCTCCTTCAATTCAACAACTAACCATCTCTGGGAGTGCCCAAAATCCGTTCACGAATCTAGCTCTCGGTCAAACTAACCCGATCACACCGCTCGTCGCCAGCCCAATATCCACACCTAGTGTGCAATTTCCATTCGTTTCTACTGCGCCTCTCTCTAGTCCTGCACTCCATTTTGGTGTGGCAAATCCATTCAACCAGGCATTTATTGCTGCGAGCGCGACTGGCGCCGCATTCTCCACGAGCTCGAACCTATCTTCGTCAACGTCCATGTCCACTTCAGTGGCCACGTCTACGCCGACGATGCCCTCTGCACAAACGGCCATGGCTCTCCCAGTGGGGCCCATGCCGCAAACATCATCCCTTCCGTACGTCATGTCGCAGACTTCTAGGCCGACACCGGCATTATCTTTCCCACCTGCACCCTTCGCTACGGCGCCCGTTACCCCTATCCTGGCACAGAACCCCTTTGCGCCGGCAGTTGCTGCGGGGCAGGTGCCACCTTCCGCCACCGAGTTAATGAATCCGTTTTCAGCAGTGCCAATGGGGCAAGCAGGATTTTCGGGGACAAGTTCTCAGGCCGCATTTGGACCGGCATTGAGTCAACAGCAGCAACATCATCAGCTACTAGGAGTAAATAGGTTTGACAGATGGGCAGGGCAGGGTGCACAAGGAACATTTTGATTTGCTGCATCTATCTTCTGTTGTGCTTCTTGTGTAGATATTTTAGGAGGCTTGTGGTTTTGAGTCTCCCTCTAGCATGATGATAGGAATTTATGGGATGTTTTGGATACATGCACACTATCTACTGAATTTGGGAATGACATCTCTAGTTCTAATATTGTATCTAATTTCTTATTGCTAGTTGATAGTTTTGGACTGAAATGCACCTTGGCTTATCCACTTGACAGAATGTTTAGCCTGACTGCCTGTGCACTTAGATCATGGTTCAGGTTCCAGTGTAAATGAATTGCAGGAACACATGTAAGAGACAGCCTTACAAAATTCAAAGGGCATCTTGTAATGCCAGGCTCCACTATATAAGTGTCCTATCTGAAACACAAGGGGCCACATCATGATTGGCAAATAACTACTGAGATGCATGATTGGAATAGTGGGAGATGCCAAAGAGAGATGGTGCATTCCCCTTACTTACAAGAAGCCATCACATTTTTGGATGTAGCTCCTAGACCCATTTCACGAGTTATTTTGTGACCTGGGGAATAGTTGTTTACTTTTCCAGGGACCAATAACAAGTGTTCCCATGGCTCTAGATACGGCGATGGACCGTCCTCGTGCCGCAAGACCCCCGCCACTCTGTCACCGCCACCACGCCTTTATCACAACGTTAAATCGCTATTGCCTCCGTGTGCCCGCGTATGAGAAGGAAGACAAGTGGGTGAGGTGAGGATCCCACGAACGACGACTAAGGACTTCCGAGACCATCTTGTGTCCTTGACGGGCGTTCCCAGAATCCTGGCCCCAGGGGATGCCTGAGTGGCCCCGATGATTTCTCATATTCCCTGTCCTCCGCACTGAACCCTTTCGAATGGGCTTGGCATCAATCATAGAGTTCAAGTGGGTCCATGCATGCGATCAAAAGTCAGCAGCTCAGACCCGCGAGGGCCCAGACCTTCAAATAGCTTAGCGGCAATTGTCATGTGCCACTACTTTACCATCGCGGTACCCCCATTTTTTTTCTAAACCAATACCGTGCTTGGCACAGCCTACTGTGTGGCGATAACCCTAAATATCTCAGGCATCACATCGGACTTGCTCGAGTCATTGAGACAAGGTATGATTTGGCAGGGATGGGCCGCCGGGCTTTGCCCTTATGGCAAGACTGTCTTAGGAACCACACCATATGTACGAACTGATTGGCATTGTCCACCTTCAGCTGCAAGTTTGGTTCCTAAAGTCGGTGGCCCCTCACTAGATCCAACCCTGAGTACTACGTTCGAGGCTTTCACCCCAGTCATATGAGTACATATCACGTACATCCCATACCCATGCGTATTGCAATACACCTCGGTCGTGAAGTCAAGACAGGTCAACAAATCGCATGTGTAAACAGAACAAGCCATAACTGATTGCAAATTTGTATGATCTACCATCTCTCTTCTACTCTTCGTCGTCGTCGTAGCGTCCACCTCCCCTGAATAACGCCAACAAATCGTCCAGACCAAGTTTCATGTTCTTGATCTTGTCACCGCTCAACGCGGCCTTGGCGAGCTCCCGTTTTGCGTCTTGAAGCTGGGATTGAAATAGGACACAAAGGAAGTAAGCAATCACACATACAAGAAAAAAAAGTGAGGGGATGGGAGAACACGAACAGCGCCTGTGAGTCGAAGAAAGAGGCGAGGAGTAGAACATGCGCCATCGTACACTCACCTGTAAGATCCGGGTCTCCACAGTATCGGGTATCATGAGTTTGTAGATATTGACATCGCGCGTTTGCCCAAATCGATGTGCGCGGTCATACGCTTGGTCCTATTGTCCCCGTATTTTGTCATCATTCACCGTAACAGAATAATTGGATAAATCCCACAACGGGCAGCAAAGCATGAGCGCCCAAGATAAAAGGAGGAAGTACTCGTTCAGCAAGGATATCATTAAAAACTAAAATAGTAGCAAACTCACCTCAAGCGCAGGGTTCCACCACATATCAACGAGAATCACGTTGTTGCACGCGGTCAGATTGAGGCCTATCACACACATGACCCGCCACAACCCCAACAAGCGGTAAATTGTGTGCATATATGACACAATCAGTGAAAAGTTGGAGTGGACATTTGACGATTCCGAAATTAAAACTTGATTAGTACTAGAAGGGTATCATGGATGAATACAAAGGGAAGCGAAACTTAAGGAGGGTTAAAGGATCCAGATAAGGCAACGGAAGTTTTCCCGCTGGAAGCAAAATGGTAACACCGAATGAAAAAGGGGCCAAGAGGTAAGTAAGGAAAGAAGGAAAGGAAAGGATGGAAAGAAAACGTCATGGCCGACAGAACTTACCAGTACTCCCCGCTTTGAATGATATCAATATGCAACGAGTGGATTTGTTGTTTCGGATCTTCTCCAGACTAGCTTCGCGCTTGTCCTTCGTCATCGAACCGTCGTCTAACAGTAGAATTCATCAGTGTCTACCCCACAACGCTCGTACACAGCAACTCCGCGCCCACAAGAAAAAATTAATCAGAGCATACGCACATCGGACGTGCTTGATTCCATGTTCGTCCAAAAATGGCTCGATCAGATCCAGCATGGAGGTGAACTGCGAGAAAATTATCGTCTTTTCCACACCGTCAGAGCGATCATCAATGATCTTCAGGATATCCAGGATTTTCTTGGTTTTGGCAGATGAGGGAGGAAGGTTTGATGAAGGTTGTATGGTTTTGGCAAGTTGTTGGCATTCCTTGCAGTATGTCGCATCCTCCTCAGCCGGTAAGCTGCAGAGGATCAAATGAGGAAGGAGTCGATGAGCCAGAAAGGGGTGACGACTAACGCGGTCTGGCAAAGCTGACACTTCTTTGCACCCGACATGCCCAATTGTCCAAACATGGCTGCGAGATTCTCTGTACCGTCCTCGTCATCATTAGTGGGCTTAGATTCGGCTGCATCTTGGTCGACACGATAGTCCTTGGAAACAAGGCATGGGTGGTTGCAAGCTTGTGTTCAAACGAATCTCATCAGTCTTGTCACTTGCTCCCATTAACGCAATAAAAGACCACCTTGACGGAGCCTGAGCAACAAAACCAGAACATGTGTATAATTGACTTTGTCAGATTCGATAAGTTTGTTAACTTCTGATGTCATCCTATTCTCAAGAAGCCTATAAAACTCTTTTTCGGAGGTACTGAAGGAACATTCAACCAGATCGAGGTTGCGTTCAGGCAGCTGAAGAAGTGGTTTCCCATCCAGGATCTGGTTCTTTGTACGCCGAAGCATGACAGCTTTCAACACAACCTGTAGTACAGTAGGGTCCAGTCGAGGGTCAGATTCCAAAAGACGTTAGGCCAAGTACTTACGTGCAAACGCTTCAATGCACGAACAGGTCGCCCGTTTTTCACAGGTTTTGCGATTTGTTCGTTGAAGGTAGCCCAATCATTGAGAGGTCGAATTCGCAGGAATTTAATCAAAGAGTAAAGTTCTTCGACAGAGTTTTGCCTGGCAGTCACGGTTGAATGCAGTCTAACACAGACAAAGTTGAAGTACCTACATCGGGGTTCCAGTGAGACACCATCTAAATTTACCTTCCAACGCACAGCATGCGATGGCGCTCTTCGTGTCTCGGTTTTTGATGTTATGCGCTTCATCTATTTGCAAATAATTCAGCTATCAGGCACATTTGGTCGCGGCACCCCTCACCGAGCACGACGCGGAACCACTTCACTCGAAACAATGCATCCTTTGGCTTTCCAGCCCTTTTTTTACTGGACAACTTTTTTGTTAACCCACCCGAGGAATCAGATTCCGACTCTGAAGCAGCTGCCATGGTCTTCGGCTTGGATTTCTTGGGTTTGCTCTTATCCTTGGCTTCTGGAGTAAATGCCGCATATTCGGATGCGACAATCGAGTAAGACGTGACGACAACGTGTGCTAATTGCAATTTTGATGGGTCTGTCGTACGGCTTTGGCCATGATGCTCGATGACACGAAGCCCAACCGCCATGCGTGAAATCTCGGAAGCCCATTGTGACACAAGGGAGACCGGGCAGACCACGCTGGAAGTAAATTAAATATACAACCTTCCGCATCTCACATATGAAGATGACGTACAGCGTGCTGGCAGCCCAGCCATCTATTTTGTCTGATTTCTTGGCACGGCCATCAACAATTCGGGTGAGAGTTTGGATAGTTTTTCCGAGACTAAGTTTTGTCAGAGAAAGCCGCATGGAGAGCACGATTACTTACCCCATATCGTCGGCCAATATCCCACCATTCTTCTTTCCAGTCTCGCGCTCGCGCATCCAGTTTCGCCCAATCACCTGGTGGGGAAGTAGCATGATCCCATCTGCGAATCCAGGTACGATTGCTTCGCTCATATCAATTTCCCTATCCTCGACGCCATATACGGTATCTTCGACTAGTGCACGTAGAGCCTTTTCGGCGTCTGCAGAAGACATGTAGGGATCATGGAGGGTACGCTCTTCGGGCGCGTCGAATGTCTCCCAAGTTGGAGCGCTTGCGACGTCAGGGACGCGTGCTTTCGTGGGAATCTCAATGGGTGCTGGCACGGCCATGCGTTCTGGCGGCACGGCAGGTGTGGCACGATCAAGGGTGGCCAGTATCCGGCTCTTGCCCGCCGGGCCAGCCTCAATACTGGCTCCAGGAGGTTTGCGGGTCGGGCTATTTACGTAAATGTATGAGCGGGCAATATGTTAGCGGAAAACTCACGCGTCGTCCTCCTCATCGGAAGAAATGATTACAAGGCCTGTCTTATGACTGTCCTTTACGGCAGCTGTGAACGATTGCGGCTCCGAAATTCCAGAGCTGGAAGATATAGACTGGTGGAGGTGAGGTAGGTGTCTCGAACCAGAACACGTAAACCCACGACCACACTAGAAGTTGCTGGTTGGGACAACCGCTGGCCCGGCTTCATGAACTCGGGATAGATCTTAGGGTCCTGAAGGAACTGTTTGCGCCTTGAAAGGGTGAGTGATCTCAAACACAAATCATTTCCTAGAATACCTAGCTTCCATGGTCGAAACTCAAATCGTGTTGGTGAAAGAACAAAAAGCGAGGTGCTAAGTCCGCTCACGCGTCGCGCGCCTTGATGGGCTTGGATCACGTGATGTCATTGGCAGAAATGGAACAAGCTTCACTTGAAGAGACCGTCAACTTGGATTCCATAGAGAAAACCGGCCAAATAACATTTACCTCTTGCAGTGACAATGGTCAGCGTTCAAGGGCTTCATTTTTTTTCTCGCTCGCACATCCAGCGAGGCGCTGTTAGACTGATCTAGAGCAGCCACTCGCTGAACCGGCTGGACCGCGAATCCAAGGTCTCACTGTTACGTGGATTGGGCCTCACCTTCTGATCATCATCCCTACTCATAACACAGTTCGGAATTCTCATACTCTTTGTTCTGCATTGGTGCGCCGGTGGGACGAGCCACAACTGACATGCATCTTTTTCTTCATCGGCCCGGCTAACCCGCAGGGAGATCAACGGGCTCGTGTTTTTCACATGACCCATCGGGGTCAAGTTGGGTTACGGTGACACTTCCTTCTGGCAACGTAGTCTATGGAAAGGTGGAGATCTGCTCGAAATACCTGTTCTTAATCCTCGGCGACTTGTGACGGCAAGACTAAGAGATTGCTTCAGAGCGTAGGTAATCCCTCGATTCCGGCCATCACAAATTATTAAAGAGGCTTTCTAAGGAATATGAATCATTAAAACTAGAATATGGAAAAACGTTTTCGAGACTGCCAACAAAATCCCTTGATGATTCCATGGATGCGCCGAGTCACCCAAAAACCCTTCACCGCAACCTAAAGCTTCGTTACGACGATCTCCTGCTAGATTTTCTCGTAAGAGTGGGTCAGCGATTTCCACATGACTTCCGCAACGGCATCAGGGTGGATCTGTAGGATCTAAAGTGATCCACATATGTTCGATGAACGGAAAAAGTTCGACCCAGGGTTAATGGAGATGCGGTGAGCGGGGTACCCTCGTCACGCTCGCAAAGTTTGATATCCTCCGAGACACAACATGCAGGATATCTTGCAGCCACTCTTATGGTCTGTATTTATACGCCAGCACATATAATTATGCAATAGCACAAGCCTGATGGGCCAAGGCCCTTGCACACACAAAGGCCATGATCGTGCCATATGCGATGTGTCCCAATTTTCTTCAAGACATAGGGCAGGTACCCGTATCCGAGGGCAAAGGACGTGCAGTCTCTGAATGTGTGCCTACATTGACTCGTCAACCCTCACTCAAATATGAGATAGTCAGATAGTCAGGGAAATCTAGATACTCGCGGCTTCTTGTTTTTCGGTACACTTGAATGTAACACCTTCTTTCAGGTCGGGGTATTTGGGTGTGGGCAGTAGTCATAGACCATGCTTCTGTTCGTAATGCAGGTCGCAAACCAACGCAGGCGAGTAGTGGAATGTGATACTCCACCAGTATTCTTAGGATGCGTTCATCCCAGTCACGCAACCTCGGTCGCGTTCTTGATTCCTGAAAGGCCTCCTCTGGGCTGGACCAAACATCCCTCCGCTTGTCCGCAACCTTCGTAAATTGAAAACCCCAAGTCTGTGCCTGCTCTCTTAACAGGAATGGCTCGAATAGATGTAATGACGAGATCTTAAGCAGGGGATAGTATGTCGTCACCGATATGCTTGGAATGAATCGAGGTGACATGCAATGATGAAATCAAATTCCCGACTCACGCTACCAGGCAAAGAGTAGCCGACAAGACCCAATTTACGCTGTGAGAAATCGACGTCGACTCTGGTGCGCAGCCCCGCTAGGAATGCATGGACACCTCGAGCGTACGTTTCCCATGGAACTAGATGAGCACCAAATCAGATGATAAGGGTGAGTATCACGGCGAAGAAACGCGCTACCTCCTCGTTGAGCACGGCTGGATCACCTTGATTCGGCATGTCGATCGACCACATATGATGGAACGGAACCATCCTCTGCGCGGCGGCTTGTTGGTGCTGAAAGAGGCGCTCAACTATTGGCTCCCACTGTTCCTTGAGGCCCCATTTCCGTGCATGAACATGAGCGTGTTGGCACCGTTCCAATTTTTGTGGGCAACGTCACGGTCATTTGTGTCTGGGCAGTCCCCAATCCAGTATCATTTCGCGACCATCCTAAATGGCAAGCGTGGACGGGGATCGAACACGTAGCTCTTCGAGTTTAGCGGCACAGAGGGAGAGCAACTGGTCATAACGCAAAGTAACCGAAATAGTAAGCTTCTAGCGTGAAGAAGTGTATACTGAGAATTAGGCGATGCTTATATCTATCCGGAATGCAGTGACATGAGAATTTCATTGCATCGTGCCGTTCAACTTTCAAGGAAAAGAGTGATTCATAAGCGGGTCACCGTGATATGACCATTTCGAAGTGCTGGTGAAACAGATTTAGCGACATTACCGTAAGCGGGCATGAATCGATACTATCCTTTGACGTATCGGTTGATTCATGGGCGCCAGGAAAGCTGTATGCTGACTGAGCGAAACCTACGTTGAATGCGAATTGGCAAGCTCCCGGAAGAAATTCACCGAGTACTTCATGGATGCGGGCATGTTGACCGAACAGACATTGTCGACATCACAGTACGAAGCGACTGGTAGTGTCTGCACAAGCCGACCATCAAGTCAGCGGGAGCAATAGGACACAGCAAAAAGAAGGGGCTTTGGCATCTAGGCTATCGGTCTTCCATGATACGCTCCACACAAAATCCGTATCGAAGCAGGACGTGGAAAATCGGACTACTCCGTCCGTCGGAGCTGTCATAGTAGTGCCTGCCATTTGAGCTATCGGAAGGATCACAAGAGCGAGCCAATTGAACTTGTGAGGCCTTTGGGGGCCATTCCTGCGTTAAATCGCATACCATTAGTCAGTCACCATCCGCAGGTATTTCGAGCGAGAACGTTTACTCTCCCGTACCTCGTTGATACGGCCCGTCCTCCGTTCACTAGCCTAATGACGGGTTGCCTTGCGCAAGTCACGTCGGTTCTCCTCGATGGTCAAACGGGCTCATAACGAAATGAAAGGGTGGGCAACTCTCCGTGTTGAGTCTGGTAGAAGTTGCCGAGCATGTTCAACAGTTGTCCATTGGATGGATATTTCCAAATAATTTTTTTTTGATTTGCTACACAAGTTGGGGAAATTAATATTTTGGGTGCTGACTGCTGAGGTAATCTGACGTTTTTTTTTTATAACGCTGGCTAAGGCGATTTTGTAGTGTCGCAGGTTGTTCGTTGCCGTCGTTGACCTCCACGGCGGAAAGCGGACTCGAGATGCCCTCCCCTATAGCCCTCAGTCCTTCCTCCCCTGCCCCGTCCATATTCAAGAAGAAGAAAAGTTCTGTGCCTCCTATGGCATCCGCTGCCTCCTACCTCTCAGCAGTACACGAAGCCGATTCTCGCGCCCGTGGGCATGACATCTCACCAGCGTCCACCCCCGCATTATCTACGTCGTCCTCTATCACAAGTTCCTCAGAGGACACCGTTCTTCACGAAGCTGAAGACAACAGTACCGGCCTTGCTTATCCTCGCACCCCTCCCACTTCAGAACAGGTTTTCACCACCGTTCACACAGAGTTCGGCCACTGCGCCAACGAGAGCTATCGCTGCACTTCTCAGCACAACTCCGACAGACCTACAACAGAACACGAGATGGAGGAACCCCCATACTACATCCTGATCACTACATACCTCAGCTACCTCATGCTCATCGTTTTTGGTCACCTCCGTGATTTCTTTGGAAAGCGGTTTTCCAAGCAGCATTTCACGCATCTCATGCCTTACGACGTACGTGAATTTTGACACAAGGGAATCGTCCCTTTCTCACAAACGTATTAGGGCTATGCGCCTTTGAATTCAGATTTTGATTCATTCTACACACGTCGGCTCAAGCGTCGTATGGATGATTGCTTTTCTCATCCAGTCACAGGCGTTGCCGGTCGTACTATCCTTGTCTATGACCGTTACTCGGAGGATTGCAATTACACTCAAATATACCCTGGCACGAAAACACGCGCTCTCAATATTTCTTCATATAATTACCTTGGTTTTGCCCAGGCTCGCGGTGGCTGTGCTGATGCGGTGGAGGAATCAATCAAACGGTATGGCATTTCCACCTGTGGGGCCCGTTTGGAAGGGGGCTCCAATGAGCTCCACCTTACTGCTGAGGCTCTCGTTGCTCGTTTCGTTGGCATGGAGGATTCATTGATTAGTTCGATGGGATTCGCAACAAACTCCACGATCATTCCTGCTTTGGTCGGCAAAGGGTGCTTGGTCATTTCTGATGAACTTAACCACGCATCCATCCGCGTCGGTGTCCGAACTAGTGGTGCACAGGTCCGGATGTTCAAACACAACGACATGCAAAGCTTGGAATCGCTACTTCGGGAAGTGATCAGCCAAGGTCAACCCAAGACCCATCGTCCGTGGAAAAAGATTCTCCTTATCGTCGAGGGTCTCTACAGTATGGAGGGGAGTATGGTAAACTTACCTCGGATTATTGAACTCAAGAAGAAGTACAAGGTAGATCATTCTCGGTCGCTGGTCTACAGTGGCTGACATTCTCATGCAGTTTTACTTGTTTGTTGACGAGGCGCATTCAATTGGTGCTCTCGGTCCGCATGGTCGTGGTGTCTGTGATTACTTCAACATCCCTCCGCGATCTGTGGATGTTCTTATGGGAACTTTTACCAAGTCATTTGGTGCAGCGGGAGGTTACATTGCCGGTCCAAGACAGTTGATTGACGCACTTCGTGTCCGCGGGCACTCTGGCATATATGCGGAAGCAATGTCGCCACCTGTCCTTACCCAGATTAT
This sequence comes from Guyanaporus albipodus, assembly GCA_038088995.1. Classification (NCBI taxonomy): domain Eukaryota; kingdom Fungi; phylum Basidiomycota; class Agaricomycetes; order Boletales; family Boletaceae; genus Guyanaporus; species Guyanaporus albipodus. The sequence goes on from JBBPKA010000032.1 coordinate 80,342, forward strand.
CTCCAGTATGGCCAGTATTATGGGTGTCGCTCCATCCAGTACTCCATCGAAAACTTCCTTAACATTGTCGCCATCAAGTTCGGTTTCCACACTTAGATGCGGAGAAGATGATGCTCATCCCGGAATGGCGCCTGCTTCGGCACTCCCTTCGTGGATATCTCTTCCTCCCGCGCTCGCAGATGGGTCGGAAGCCCGCATGCGCATTCGCCGCTTGGCTTTCAATTCACGGTATCTTCACGCGGGTCTCAAGAAGCTTGGCTTCATTACCTATGGCCACCCTTTCTCTCCCATCGTTCCCCTTCTGATTTACAACCCTGGTAAAATGGCCACCTTTGCTCGGATGATGCGCACTCGGCAAACGCCTATAGTCGTTGTCGTCGTCGCGTATCCCGCGACCCCACTCGTTACTTCTCGAGTGCGGTTCTGCGTCAGTGCGGCACACACCAAGGACGACATTGATACGATCCTCCAGGCATGTGATGAACTTGGTGATATCCTTGATCTCAAGCATGGACACGGAGAGAGATGGCCACTGGAACAGATCATGAAGCGAAGCGTAGAGCTTGTCAGCCATATCTAATTTACCATGTTTCTCTTGACTTTTCCTCCATCCGACCAGCTGCTGTGCTTTCTAAGAAGCATCCTTGGATACATACTCTACAGTCTCTCCCAGCTGACTCGCCTTTCTTCATTGAAGTACTTTTCGCTGCAAATAATTTATGTATCTTACCAGATGCTTTACCAAACGCATATCTCGAACGTGGCAGGTCACCGACCGATTCATGATCATCGTCTGTCGTCGCCACCGTCAATACTTGGAGAGCGGTGCATACAGATGGTCTTCCGATTCACCCCGCTACGCCTCCAATCCCTCGGTACGTGTGAATACACGAAACGACTCAAATGGGGATCGTGGCTACGTGTTTGACCCGGTTCACACTCCAGGTTGTCAGGGCACAGAAACGGGAGCGGAGGCAGACACGGACATGACAACTACCAGACTCGAACACCCGCATATACGGGGCCAGGTGTCATGGGGGATTGAAGGCGACAGCCCGCGTGCATTAACGTCGTCCTGCAGTCTGCTGGTCCTCTCCATTTTTGGCGATGTAGTCGTGCGCATGGCACAGGGTCAGCCTCAATTTTGCGAGGTATCGGTGATGCTCGTAGAGTAGAGTACGCCGTCGGAGGTTGTGCAACCGGAGCCGTGATGGTTTGGTCCTCTCCTTTGCTCTCTTGAACGCTTGTTGAAGCGCCATGCCATTCACTTGCCGCCCTCAGGATTACCCATAACGTCATTCTGTCCACTGTTCGTGATTTCGTCGTTGCACCTGTTAAAGTTACACTTTACAGGAGCGAAAATACTTCAGTCGAGTATATGCCTGATTGCCAAACCGTTGGTCTCACGTTTGGACATTCGCCCAGCGTAAAGGTGGCCCATCGAGAATTGAAGCGAACTTCTGCACTAGGGGACGCCTTACGAATAGACCCGGTCACCAGTCGTTGTGAATGACGAAAGGCGTAGCGCTCAATGGACGTAAGTACATAAGTACTGGTTTGTCGTCGATCTCACGAGGACCCGAATCCAGAATTTCCCATACACTGCCTGGACTTCGATCCCATTGACCTGTCAGAAAAGATGAGGTCACCACCAGCGCTTGACCTCCGAGCTGTACTCGTGACCCGAGATAAAAAGGCAAGTCTCTTATGTGATGACCGCGCTTCCGCTACCGCCCAATGCTCCGTGCTCCGAAGCCTCTAATTCAGACAGTCCAGGTATCCGATGTGGAACAGAGAAGGCAAGCCTCAAATCTGTCCATCATACGTTAGCGATAGGTAAAGGCCATACCCACGACATGTGACCCGCATAATCGAGGAAGAATGGCTTGAATGATAGCCAAAAGGTGAGAAACCCTTGGTTTCCTTCCCTGGCCCGTCCCTGACGCTGATTCTAGAGCCGAATATGAGCAGTGGAACAATAAAAGCGTAGGTAGAATGCACACCTGCGCCGCTCTCGCGTATGCCTGATCATTCTCTCTCCGTGCTCTCGAGGAACTATGTATTTGATCCCCGCCCACGTTTCCCACTTCGGATTGCCGCAAAACGATACTGGATTGAGGACGCGGAGCGTTTTCTAGATGTCGATGACCATGTCTTCTCCAAAGCTCGGGAGGACTCCCTCACCCCTGTGTTCTTGCATGGAATTGGCGCCCACAAGGAGCACTGGGAGCCGACAGTCCAACGGTTGTTTGTTTATCAACAGTCACCTACTCGGAGAGCCGGGGCTGTCCGGTTCCACGACATGTGGTCGATCGACATGCCAAATCAGGGGGATTCAGCGATACTCAACGAAGATGTACTTCGCTGGGGATACGAGACATGTGAGCTTGGCTCATTCTCATGATTATGGTTATTGATTGCATTCCCTGATGTATGGTACGGCAGTCTCATGGGAGCACCAGGCTCGAGGCATCCATGCGTTCTTAGCGGGGTTAGGTACCGGTGTAGATGTTGATTTCTCCAAGCGTAAATTAGTTCTTGTCGGTCATTCGGCAGCCGGTTCTGTGAGGTGAGCCGAGAAGTCGTGAATTCTCCTATCAGCTCACGTCAGAACGCCCCAAGCTTGTTAGTCACCACCTTCTATCCACTGCTCAAATTCTCGTCATTGCACCTAATCGAACCATCCTTGGTGGGGAAGCAAGCCCCAGACGGAGGTGCCGGGTTGGCTCCTATCGTGGAAAAGCGAAGGGATATCTGGGCCAATTCAGAAGAGGTATTTCGGACATTAAGATCACGACCAACGTTGCATCTATGGGATGAACGCGTACTGAAGATACTTTCTGTGAGTTCTGCTCTGCCGAGGTCGATCCTGCATACCATCAACACCTTGGCTGTGAACAGAAGCACGGCGTTCGATCATTACCTACTGCAGAATATCCTGACCTCAAAGAGGGTGTAACACTCAAGTGCACGAAAAGACAGGAGGCAGTGAGCTACCAGTCATTTGTTGTCATTTGGCGTTCCTGTTGGGGCTGATAGAGTCAACTTAGGCCACCTTCAGAGACCGCGTTTCATATACAATTGCATACAGGTACCTTCCCTACGTCTTGAAGCAAATTCCAACACACATCACGTATGGTTCTGTCATGGACCTCATGTGAGTACGAGATCCATAAATCTTGTAGGTGCAAAAAGCTTTATTGAGTGTGACCGCACAGACCCGTCGAATGGCAAGAAGAAACTCTTTATGTCGCTTCTGGGGGTATATCCAATTTCGCGAGCGTGACAAGGGTGCCTGGTGCAGGACACATGGTACGAGGACTTGTATCTGATATTGTATCTTTTCATTAATCGGATGCCCTGTCAGATTGTGCAGACCCACCCGGATGTTGTTGGGGACGTCATCTGGAAATCATTGACCGAGTCTTACAAGGGTCCCTCCAAACTTGGCGTCTCAACGAAGCTATAGGTTTCATGTGAAACTCATCAAATCAAACTCCAGAAATCATTGAGCCTGAAGGATTGATCTGTTTCACCACTGGGAATATTTTCAATTTGTATTTTCGTTTGTATAGCGAGTATCAATCATTGCGCGTATGAGAAATGCAACAGCAAAGTTACCACGGAGATAACTAGTCGGAGTGGTGACTGACATACTCCAATCCATACCCTGTCAAACCTGTGAATGGAATTGAACGAACGATCATGCCACTTTTTCTATCCGGCGTGAACCGCGTTTAGCCTGTAGGTCTCGAAATTTCGACTTGGCTTCCTCGCGGTCTAGATCCGTATGGCAGAGCGATGGAAACTTTGTTATCTAGATCTCCATTTCCTTGCCCGTGGATTTCTTCAGCAATCTCTGGCTTGATCTTGGGCGGCACAGAACATTGGGCGTACGTCAAAACGATCGGTGAAAAGGAAAAATCCAACAAACAGATGTCATTATGGTTCCGACAGAGGCTCTCCCTTCAAGGCTCGTGCATGCTGTCTCTGATTGATATACTCCCAAGCCCCACTCTGGAGGGGTTGCTACGTGTCACGGCAAGCAGGTCATGGATGTGGTGTGTCCCGGTCGACTGGTCACTAGCGTTTCTCCGACCTTTCGAGACGTCCGAGCCTCGACCGTCGATGCGTATCATTCTTCATGCATCATGCACGACTTCCAGCACAATCACAAATCTCGAACTCCGCGGGGAACCACACAACAACTTGGCCGAGGTCAGCACAGTGAACGAATCTGAGTCCACATCGCCCGTTCTTGTGTTGCCTCCGCGTGGGCCTCGCATCTTATCAACGAAGTTGGTGATGATTTTGTGCTTCTTGTTGAAAACATACCGTGGCCGTTAGGTGTCGAGGACGTCTTTTTGCCTAGGAAAGTGACTTCCTGGTGGCCTTGAATCTCGACGTGGCGACCTGAAGCCACATGAGCCCATCAGGTGGTAGCTCCATGGAGATGCAACATCCTCATGTATACATATATATGTGAAGAAAGAGAGAATATATCGTAAACGCGTATCTGACTGGTAGCGCTGGCGAATAACGGGGACATGTCGTTCTCTGGTTTATTGATCGAGCGCCACACACGTCACACGCTCACGGATTTGGCCAGATACCGGTGACGTCATTCAAGCTGAGCCGAGGAGTTTCATTTCGCTCAGTCCATTCATAACCTACATCGTACCATCCGCGAAAAAGTACAGACAAAAGAATCAGCGCAAACGTCGCTCCACCAATGTATTAAACACGAGATACAAGACAAGAAAATAGGGCGCATGGTCGTCTGAACAAGACCCAAGCAATAATAATAATTCTGGCAGCCAAAAAGCGCCCAGATGAAAAGAAACAAATGAGAAATGAGAAATGAAAAAAAAAAAAAAAAGGGTCCGATATATCGCCGGCATCACTGGAGTGGAAACTGCATTGTACCAAACACTGGATAAGCACTATAGTGTCCAGTCGATGGGCGCACTGGCTGAGGCTGTGCGTATGTACTTCCACCCGCGCTCGTCCCCGTTGGAAGCGTAGCGCGGCTCTGGGGAGACCGACTCGTTGGACCCACGTTCGCGCTCGACGGGCCATGAGTATGAAAGACCCCAGAGGTATTCTGAAAAGAACAACAACATTACATGAGCGCTATGATTCTAACAACGCACTAAAGATAGATCAAAGGGCAACGCACCGCGCTGATCGGCGACCGGCCGGACATCCGACTGGACAACGAAGACGAAGACGAAGACCGGCTGGGCGCGTCCCCAACAGACAAGTAGCCCGAAGGCTCCCCATAAAACGATGCTGCTGCTGTCCCTGACACAGGACTAGGTCGATTTGCGACGCTCGCCGTCAGCCCCTCTCGCACTGCCGTCATCGTCATATAGTCTGGCACGCGCTGAGATCCGGTGCGTCGGGGTACGTTCGTGCCTGTACGTGGCGGATCCAAAGGTTTCGGGGGGCTGCGTTCCCCGGATCCAGGCCTGCTATTACAACGTTGACATTCAGATCCCTGACAAGATCCGCAACGCTGCGTCGGACAAGTGCATGTGCCACTAGGGCAGTTGCATCCGCCACGACACCGTCCATCCGCCGAAGTCGGTTGCTGAGCGGAGGCGACGTGACTGTGGTGCAGATTTGAACTCGAATTGGAATTTGAATTAGCACTGTGGTTCGGATTCGGGTTCTGAGCGAGAAATGGAGCCACGGGATCCATCGACAGTTCATATGGGCTAAAACTGGCCGTTCCCACAGCATTCGCCGCGGTGGTCGACGTAGAGATCTGTCTCAGCCATTCTTCAAATTCCCGCGTTTGACAGTCGTCAGCAGATTCGTTGTTCGGCAGCGCGGTGTTCGGTGGCAGCGAGAGAATAGTACAGTCCAGACAAAACGAGCATGAAGCAGGGTTCGTACATGCCGAATATGCCCCACCGGGCGCAATCGGTGCATTGCTATGTTGGCTGCATCCTGGGCAACAACAAGAGTCGCCACAGGCACACGCAGAGGGAAAGACACCTGGAGAAGCCTGCCAGGTATCAAAGGTAGACTGCGTGCCTGGCAGGATGTTACCCTGAACAGGAGGCTGGTGACAAACTGGCGGCGCACGTGCGTCTCCTGATTGTGGGGTGGGTTTGACCTCGTAGTGATCTGGCGTGTGGACATGCCCGTAGGCTCGGCCGTATGGACTGAAATACATGTTTTCGTGCGTGTGGTGACGGCTACTGTGGCTGTGGGGGACGTTGGAAGAGGGATCATGGAGTGGGCCATCGTTGCGGGGAGGGCGAGGGAGAACAGGTCGGAGTTCGGCGATGCGGGCGAGGACGTGGGAAGAGAGGGGCGGTGGAGGATCTCTGCTCGGATGAGCTGACTCTGAATGGTGAGCGTGAGGGTGTCTCTCAGGCCTGAGGACATCTGGGTGGTGGTGAACAGAAGAGCGACGGCGGCCTGCAGGTTTGCGGGGCACGGCACAGTCACACTGTTCGCCCTTGCTACATCTACAGCCGCTCGGAGACGTTTCACCTTGTGAAAAGTCAATACTGTAGATGTGGGCGGTCAAAGGATGGCGTGTCGAGCCTACCGCTATGGTCAGAATCAACTGATCCGTCAGACACTGCGGGTAATACAGCAATCGCTTCCAGGTCTTCTGGGAGACCGTATGGAAACGCAGCAATAGCCGGCAGCTTGGTTGCCCCTATTTAAATAAATGATGAGACGAAGACGTGAGCGAGACGAGGGGGTCCACCTTTTTTAGAGTGGGACGACTCCGCGATGGAGAGGGAAGACGGTTCTTGGAGGCCACAAAGACATTTCACGTGCACTTGTTTTGTTTTACGGAGTTCTCTACAGTGATCGCACTGGGTGACGGGACGACCTTTTTTCTTGATTTCAAACAGGGGACGATCGGTGTGTTTACAAGCAGACGACCGATGTCCCTTTATGCACGTTTCGCTGCGGCGAGCGAATGCCCCTCGGTAAGATGGGGTGATGACGGAGATAGATGAGGGGACTGACCAGGCATATTTCTTATCGCTGACGAGGACCTGTGAAAAGGGAGGTTAGGTAGGGGAAGTGAACGTGGGTGACGAGGAGGACACACCATTGTTGAGGTGTGGATGAGAGAGAGAGATGACGAGGGAGTATGTATGTGAGAGTGGCGAGACAGGCGGAACGGGGATGGTGGTCGAACACCGCCCGCGACACGGACGTGGAACTAGGAACTAGAGACCATCGAGACACAGACTAGAAGGTATTTAACTCCATGCATAAAGCGAAGAGAAAGGAAGAAGGAAAAAAAAAAGGAGGGAAAAGAAAAAGAGGTGTTGACGATCGTTGACAGGGCCGGACGAGCTGGCCTGCCTTTAATCGCACTGGATTCCGGGATTCTCAGCCACCAATATCAAACAAGTGCAAATAAGATAGTCGTGTGACCGTGTGACCGTGACTGTGACACAATGCGTGATTTCTGCCAAAGGGTGGTCGGGGTCTGCCACCTGCCGCACGTCAAAGGCTATACCGCCACTGGCCACACCTCCTTTGCGGTCTCCCACTGCGCTGTATCCCTATACACTGTAACGCATCTTTGAAGGAGACGTACGTGTAAATTGTCTAGGGTAACACCAGGGCGGCTCATGACGCTCCTTCTGTCTCTGCGGCTCGCTGCTGCCTTCGCGCTTTCTTGGCCGCATTGGCCGCCGCCGCCTTCGTCTTTTTCGCCTCTGCCCGTGCAACCTTGTCCTCCTCTTCTTTTCGCTTCGCTTCCTCTTCCGCCTTCCGTTTTTCCTCTTCGGCCTTCGCCTTTACCTCTGCTGCGGAGTTGCCACCTTTATTCTTCTTCTTCGCTTCCCGCGCCTCTTTCTCCTCCTGTTTGATCCTCTTGATGCGGGGATCCAAACTCAGCGTGAGATCAACCAGATTGCGCAACCGCGCAGTGTCCTCCTTTTTCCGTCGGGCCCGCTCAGACTTGTTCTTCTTTTCCGTATATCGCTTGTCATCTCGACTGTACCATCCACCATCTGTCAGCACGGGAGAGTGAGAAAACGACGTCGACGGACCTATCACTTCCCTCGTTCACCTCCTTGTCCAGATACTCGAACGATCGCCAACTGTCAAAGTTGTACCAAAAATCGTAAAACGCTTCCACCTTATCCTTGGGGTCCTCGAACAAACCCAACAGCGGCACGGGCGTCTTCTTGCTAAACCGAGCCTCCATCTCGTACACCGACGTCCACGCCTTGAAAAACGCATCAACGTCATTCGCCTTGCTCCCCTTGAAATCCGCGGCCGTTGGTGCCTCCTCTTCGACCGCGAGGTAATGGGGATCCACGGAGTCAAACTGCCGGCGTCGCTCATAGTGGGCCAGCACCTCGTGTGCCTTTTGTATGCATTTGAAAAACGCATCGTCGTTGGTCGTGTGTGATTGACCGGCTTTCTTATCTGGGTGGTGTTTGAGCACCTTTTTTCGATCTATGGTCGCGATGGTCAGGCACGCCGAATCAGCCCGACGTCGTGCGTGGGGTAGGACGATCAGATCAGGATCGGGTAGGGCGAGGGGTGGTACAGATGCGTACGAGCAATTTTGATCTGTTCAGCCGTCGCTTTGTAGCGCAGATGAGAGAGCCCCAGGACCTGATAGTGATCTTGTTTCTATTCACGCGCGCCGTCAGTCAATCTTGATCTGGAGATGCGATATAAAGCAGCGAGGCCACGTTGCCATCGGGTGAGACGGCGACTGACTGAACGGGAAACGGGGAATGGGGAACGGGAAAGGGCAAGGAAAAGAAAAGATGGCGCGAAGGGTAATTGGATTGCATGGCAACGACAGACCTTCCACTCTTTTGGATCGAGTAGCAGCAACTCTGGCGACTCCTCCTCGTCGCCCACCCCGAGATCGTCTTCGCCGTTGAGCCCGTCTGCAAGGAGGGCTTCCTGCTGCAGCCGGTCTTGCTCGATCAGCTTGTCATACGCATCAAAGGAGAGGTTTTGAAGCGCACGACGCGCGTGTGCAAGGTACGCGGATCCAGCGGGGATGAGTTTGCGCTGGACGACAGCTGCGCGTGCGGGGTAAGCAACATGACACGCAAAAGAAAAAGAAAAAACGTCGTCATCGTCGACGTCGACTTACGCGCCAGGCTCTGAGCTGCAGGCAAGTCGCATGTAGCCCAGTTCTGAGGGAGAGCAGGCAGCAGAGTGACGCTGGCCATGAGGGTATCTTCTCGAATAGACGAGCAGAAAAAAAACGTTATCATCGAATCACGTGATCTAATACAGGCTCATGTCCGATGGGTGGTAGTAATCATCCTCCTCCTAGTACTATTTCATTTATTTACCCTACGCCGCTCGCCAAACCCCTTGGCCGGGCCATGCATCTTATCATGACCTAGCTCGTATGCTGGCCCAAGTGGATCCCGCACGATGAACGCGTTCCCCTGCTTCTCCTTCTCACCGAATATCCGACTCCGCGCCTCCTGATACTGCGCCTCGCGCTCGGCAAACGTGCCCCTCGGCCCCGGGGACGCCTCTCCCGATCTAGGCGCAGGTGAGGACGAGCCCACCACTGGCAAGCCATTGCCAGCCCCAGCGTTTGGCGACGGTCGTTTGAGAATACGAAGCGTCGGCTGCAACGCCGCTGGGGGCAAACTCTGGCTCGTACTTGCAGACGCAACGATCAACTCGGGCATCGGCGTTCTCTTGTTACTGTGCACCGCAGATCGCCATGCGTACATAGTGTGTGCGACGAGGGTGCAGGGAGTGGGAGAGAGGGATGAAGAACAGCACGACGAAGGCATTCCCGATTGCAACGATGACATGCGCACTGGAAGATCAGCACGAAACGCCTGCAGGAGGGACACCGGAGGATGAGGATATAGTATAGACTCACGCTTCCTCCCAGACTTGGTTGCTATCTGTTCCGCTTTCAGTCACGCGGTTCGTAGCACCCTCTGCCTGTATCCCGTCTACATCCCGACCTTGCTCCACCTTCCCTTGCTCCTCCTCCTCCTCCTCCTCGTCCCAATCGTCCCGCACAGCCTTGGCTTGCTTCACACTCATGTTCATCATCCGCCGAACAAACGTTGATTCAGTCGGCCTACCAACCTGATTGCAAAACGACACACCGCATGACGCATATGCGGTACCGATTAGACATACGTTAGCGTAAGCAATGGCCGCACAGAATGAAACGCCAAGAGGGGGAGAGAGAGATCCTTACCAACGAATCCTGGTCCCACATGTCACTCTCGTTCCTCATTTCCGTCAACTCTTTGTTGGTGAGACCCACAGAGACCGAGTTTGACGCACGGATCGAGGTGGGTTATGAGTGTGGTAAGAAAACGAGACCACTTCGCTGAGTTTGAAGTAGTAGTACTGTCTGCGCAGCTACAACCATTTCAAAGCTGCGGGCTCGGTACATTTACATTTCATTCTCCCTTTTCACGCCGTCCCAGTCAGCTGAGCAACTTCGTACAAATACGTCCCAAGCACTTTGGTCTGTCGCGGCAGTACCTCCCGTCAGGAGCTGATCATCACGAAACACGAAACATACCCCTTCGATAAAGTTGGATATGTCTATCTTTTCATTTGTCGAACTGGTATCAGTTACGAGGAACCTGCATCAACGATTTGGACCACGACAAGGAACTAAAAGGGACGTACTGCGCCCCATCGTCCGCACGGCCCATCGGAAGCAACAATACGTTCACGCCCAGTTTCTCTGCAAACGTGAGCGTCACGGGAATCGACCCCCCCTCGCGTGTATAATCCGGCGACTTGTTCCACACCGCCTGGCCCATTCTCGTTCAGTTTCTAGTCCGTCCGAGAATCTGCATTTGCCAACTTACTTCGATGGCGCGACGGGCCGCTTCAAAGTTCCAGTGGTTAAAGTCCGCGACCCAGGGCTTACCTCCGTGTAGGTACTCGACGCTCATCTTGTTCTTGCTGTTCAGCTTGGCGAATTCGGACTCGATGTAGGCATTCACGAGCGGGATGACAGATTCAGGTGTTTGGGGCGGGACGAGGCTGTACGAAAACAAAACACCGCACCATACGATCGATCAATAATTCGCAGCGTATGTCATCGCACGGACACACCGAAGACTAAACTTGCCAGCCACCTTGGAGGGAATGACGGTTTTGCAACCTGGTTCGGAGAAGGCACCTTGGATGCCGTGCAAGGAGAGCGACGGGTTGCGCATGCGACCCATGATTACGGTTTCCTTGTGATCTGACAGTGCAACCTAAGCATCAATGAGCACGGCAAACCAGAGACAAGCTTGACCGAGAGGGGTATCACCTACCGATGCACCAGACGCCTCTACTACGTCGGTGACAGAGTAGTCCATTCTGCTGTAGAGTTTACTGGAACGTGTACATGTGTTCGTAAATACACCCAACACTCTCTGAAAAAAGGTCAACGCACACTTCGTCCTCGTCGGGTGGTGGCACCATCGCTTCGATACCGGGGATGAGAATGCGGCCATTGTGGTCGACAAGTTTGCTCATAAGCTTGATGAGATCCGTCATCGGCTCGTGGACCATCCGTCCAAATAGCCCGGAGTGCAGATCTTGACCAGGGCCCGATACATGGATAGCAAAGTAGGCGATCCCGCGAAGACCATACGTCAACGCGGGCGTGCGCGTGTTGAGCCAGTAATTGTCCGACTGTGACGCATGTCATTGGATGCAACGTAAGGAGAGGGACGAAGAGGACGCACGATGCACACGCAGTCAACCCCCTTGAACCATTCGCCCTCGACGACCTCCTTCTCGATGAACTCGTCCAAACCCTCGCTCCCGCTCTCCTCCATGCCTTCGAAGCAGAACCGGAGATTGACAGGTAGGTCGAGGCGCCGAACTTGGTGCGCCTCAAGCACGTTGAGCCAACCCATGATCGGTCCCTTGTCGTCCGTCGACCCGCGACCGTACAACTTCCGGTCCTTCTCGACGAGTCTAAACGGATCCGTTGCCCATCCGTCTGATTGAAGTGCCTGTGCGAACCCCATTTTGCTTAGATGTCATTTATGATACCTACACAGAGATCAGAGATGGAACCCACCGGTTGTACGTCGTAGTGACCATAGATGAGCACCGTCTTTTTCTTTGGGTCCTCTCCCAGCTTGCCAAGGACGGCAGGGGGCAGATCCAGGAGTTGTTCCTGCAGAGTCTGCTTGCCGAGATCCTTGAGCACTGTCGTCACGCCAAGCGTCTTGAGCTGCTTCTCGAGCCAGTGACCCATTGCGATTGTCTCGTTACGATAGGCTACATCGCAGCTGACACTGGACACGTAAAGACATGGAGCGATCAAGATCAGATCGCGCATATGGAGAGATGGGGCATGTACCTCTTTATCTGGACGGCGTCGGAGAGGCGGCTAATAAACTTGTCTGTATGGTCGTCAACGCACTGGAGAAACTCGGCACGGGCAGACATGATGGTGTTTAAGAGTGTCTCACAAAGTTGGTAGCAGAGCAAAGCGAGTGTACATATGGACGTGGTCACGGGACAACCAGCCACTAGCAAGTGTTTCTAACAAACCACGTCTCTACCGCGAGTCGCGACTGCAAACCAACACCAACCTCTAGAGGTAGGAGACATCATCAGGAAGCTACTCGAGGAGGGCCAAATGCATAGTACACGTCCACCTGGAAGAACTCAAGTCCAAGGTAGTCGTTGTTGATGTAGTAATCAAATTCTACACTCAACGTCTCTCCAGGCATCAGCTCCCTGACCCTCAATCGTTGTCTCCCATTCTCCTGTGTGGCTGGAGTGAATTCATCCCAAACGTCAAACTTGATCTCAAACCTATCAGTGTAGTGGCTAGGCTCAATCGAGCACGAGATCGGGACACGAAATATCACGTTCGTCCGTCGGACATAAACCCCAATCCATACCTGTGGGGTCCACACGCCTTCCAGCTTTGTTAGCCACTACAATAAGAGACCGGAATGCACTCACGAGGTCCAAGAGCGCAGCCTTTGTAACAAAATACGAGTCTCCGAGGTGTCCAGCATCCAGCTTCTCTGGGTACTGTTGGAAGCGTGATTGTCTGCTCATTGCCAGCGGCCCTTGTGTATTGAATATCTCTTCTGATGATCCTGACGCACGCCCAATATTCCGCCATGTCCAAAATTGAACTGAGAATGGTAGGAGAAATTCGGTTTCGGTGAGCAACTTGAAGTGAATGACAGGCTTGCATTATATCGTCAAAGGCGGGTCTCGAGCGGGACAAGCTGCGTTTGAGGGCACCAATAGCATCATGGTACCATGACAGCTTTGAAGCCCACTCGAGTTTGTATGGGTCCACATAATCCACGTCGCAAAACTTAGCCCCAAGGTCGAGTAAACACGAGATGGTCGCCGGACTTCTTGATCCACCTCGGAGGACAGTACAGAGTGGAGTGAAGCCCTTGTCATCGCGCTTGTTGCTCTCTCGTGCGAGGTCGTATCCAGCATCCTGCAACAGCCTCACCTTATTCACGAACTCGCTCAGCATGCCCTCACATAGACGATGCAGGATGTCATGTCTCTCTGGTGCATCCTCATGGTATAGTTTGGTGTGGTCAACGTGACGTGGTTTGGTTTGTGCCAGGATGCTTTGGGCAACAGGCAGATGGTTATACCTAATAACGACGTCAAATGGTGTTTCCCCCGATGAATTGGGTGTATGGATATCGCAGCCGTTCTCCACCAGGAATGCGACTGCCTTCAAAATTTCTTCGACAGGAGATCCAGAGGAACCTCTGAGCAAGCAATGCAATGCACTGTCACCACCAATTGGTGTGTGCGATCGGCAGCTTGCGCCGTATTTCTCCACTAGGGTGATGAGAATGGAAATCGGGTGTTCATGGTTCGCGTATGAAATCTTCATTGCAACCGCATTGACAATATCGATGGGTAGTCTTGCGCCGAGCGAGAGAAAGAGATCCAGGACATTAAGGAACGAACGACAAGCGGCAGCTAGATGCAACGGCGTTTGTCCTGCGTTATTCAGACAGTCGATATCGCACCCTTGCCCAACTAGCAGCCGAACTATGTCACTAAACGTGTCGTCTATATCCGAGAACAGTGCTGCGTGGACAACGAGGTGAAGCGCGTTGGAGCCGTAGGAATCCCGTACCGCAAAAGAAGTGCGACTTCTGAGAAGGTGTAACGTTGAGAGGAGGTCTTCTCTGCCACCCAAACACAAGAAGGGTCGAATCGCATAAAGGATGGCATCCGATGGTACTAACGAGCCACGGTCGATAAACCACTGGATCCATTTCACCGAATTGGATTCGATGGCAAGGTGGAAGGGAGAACGACACGAGTCGTCGCGCATCATCAGATCGCAGCCAGCATCGACGAGAGTGTCAGCGATCTCAAGTTTGACATCATCTGCAAGAAGACGCGTGCCATTGTTCTTGCTGTCCAACAATAGATGCATGCAAGACCGACTTCGGGTAGTTAACAGCCGAGCATCCGCCCCATGTTCCAGAAGAACGCGAATGCCTGCAGCAGGTTTGAGACGATCTTCAACACCAAATAGGAGTACAGCGTGTATAGCGTCTCTAGGAACAACACACCCCCTATCCAACAACAGCTGGACAAGCTGCTCATGACATTCGGTGTTTCGAGTGGCAGCTATCAATGGCAATGCTTTGCGTACAGTCCAGTCAAAATAAGCAGGGCCCTCAAGGTTGACATCAAGACCCTTCCCGAGCAAAAGCCGGAAATGAGGAATATCGGCAACAGTGGCAGCAAAGACAAGCGGATTGTCGTCTTGACTCGCTTGAACAGGATGAAAGTCGAGGTAGTGATGTAGCAAAGCTAAACTCCCGAACCGAATGATGATGTAGAGTGCTACCTGTGATGTCATGGACACCACGTTGAACCACTGGTGATCGTTGAAATTGGGGAGATGCATGGCAACGTGATCTTGAAATGTTAAGAGATGGTTCGTCAGGAGGGCATTGTAGTTAGGGTGGCAGTCTACGAGGTGTCGAAAGCCATAATGTTTTGCGTAGGAATATAGCCTGTCAGAACGTCCCTCATGCCCTACAGTGATCTTGGATTCGCCACTGAAAAGTATGAGAGAAAAAACGGAGACTGTCAGGAGTTCCACAGACGAGATCGATTGGTCAACAAAATATGTACTAGGCACAACAGCAGATGAAGTCAAGTATTCCTGGGGAAAATGTTATTTCGAATATAATTAATCTGTCATCACATACCTTGACACTATAGTGCGACAAGGTTATGGTCCCATATACATCAACCCTAGCAAGACTGCCAAGGATATCCAATATTACAGTCTCATGCATTAACACGTTCTCCGGGTCCCGCTCCGGCTTTTCAAGGCTGATCGATATCGCCTCCGCAAGCTGAGAGAGTCTCAGAGGTGCCAATGCCACGACAAGCCAAGTGAGAGCTTTGCGAGCAATGAGGGGGCCAAAAGGTTTCTTCTCAATTGCGCGCAACATCTGGCCATAGGTCTCATATAGCGTCGCTGGAAGGCCGTCGAGCACCACTCGAATATCCCCGAGAGAGTAGCAGTCATTAAGCCGGTCTAATTGGCATTGCACCCATCGGAACCTAGAATCAAAATATTGTCTAAGGGCGATTAGTGCGTCAAGGAATAACAGAACTTACATGCCGTCGGCCTTCTTCATCAGTATCCCTGTGATTTCATCCTTCCAGTCCTGCTTGAGCTTCCTGAGCCGAGATCGTGTTCCAAGCTCGACTCTGATATGGAGATGTATGTCATCCCGCGTCTCCAAGAATCGATTATCTAAAGAAATTGTGGGCATGTCATCGAACGCCTCTTTGATGGAGTGCAATGATTGGCTCGTCACGAAGAGGAGACAGCGTCCATGTGCTAGCTTCATCAATTCATCCAGTAAGTTCGACAGGTCCTCGCACTCATCCAGCGCATCCACCACAATGATTGGCCGCTCGTGCAGTTCTGCAGCACGCTTCAAAAGGTCCGATAGCATGCCTAGATCTGTAGGGGGACCTGTACCTCGCTCTTTGCGTGAAGTGAGATCAGAAAACGAAGGCAACCAATCCGTCTTCGAGTTCCATAGTAGTTGCTTGGTGACAGAGCGAAGAACCTCCCTCGCGCTCGTACATCGCCTGTTTCGAAAATCGCAATAGAAATAAACCAGCGTCTCGTTCTCCACGAGCCTACTTGAGATGTCGTCAATCACTGCGGAACTACAGGATAGGGTGAGTAATACGCGGATGCACGAGGGATGCACGAGAAAGGCCACATACGCTAATACAGATTTCCCAGCGCCCGCTATGCAAGTAGTCAGACGTTGAATGGTAAAATCGTGAGACACCCTACGTTTGCCATGTAGCCAAATGAACTTTGTTGTACCCGTACACCAGTTGATGTATAGCTTCTCCTTGAATAACCATTTTCCCGTCGTCTTCTGTCGCTGCCGGAGAGTCGATTCGTGTTTATCCGTACAGTCGAACCCATCGAGCCACTTGATTAGCTCAGCTGCATGACATCAGCCTCGAACTCTAGTCAAGATTTTAACTACTCACATTTCGCTGTAGCAAGTTCAGCATTCTCAGACCTCGCCACCAAGCTTCTCACAAGGTTGCTTCTCACCCATCATCAGAGTATGCACGTTCACAAAGGCATAAGCACTTACAGCGTTCTGATTGACACTATCTGTTGGAAATAAGGCATGTATCCTTCAAATACCCGTATTGCTGCTTGTATCTTATCTTCCTTGAAAGGCCAGAGGAGCTTTTGACCTATATTCTTGAGCTTGCTGTTCTCAGTTTCCCTGTCGAGCCAACCCGCCAACCGGTCTAGTTCTTGCTTGCACTTCATCGGTGGGCCGTCGTCCTTGACCCACTCATCTATTAGCGTTTGTAGCTCCGGCGTATGGCCAAGGCGTTGCGACTCCTGTACAATGCTTTCGATAGCTCTCTCTGCTTCAGAGATCAACCTGATTTGATAGAGGAGCTTTGCCCGGGAGGACTCTGCTTCTTTGACGCGAGACACGTATCGACTGAGTGCGGCGACGACTTGTACTCCCGCTTGAACTAATCCAATGACGGAGATCCCATACATCAGCGAAGCAAATTGGTGGAACGGTGGAAACAAAAAAGCCTTGCGGCACAGCCGTCACCAATGGGCGCTGATGACGACTGGTATTAATACTGACGGCGTGTTCTGCAGACGTGAAAGATGCCAGATAGTGAACGTTAGCTAGCATTAGTTCATGAAAACTGCAAGCAGACAGGATCCAAGCCTCCACTCAAATGGGGTCAACGGCCTCCATTTTTCTCTGCGCGACGATACACAAACATTCGTTTCGAAAACTTGCCACCAACAAGAAAATGGGTAGATGTGGAGAATGGGGCCTGAATTTTGAATGTTGGTTCGTGTATAAGAATCGTGAGAGTGCTAAGCTTGCCGATAGGAAAGAAAGAACTCCTTACTGGCAGCACCTACAACTTTTGACAGGCCCTTGCCTGACAACACATAAGGACCTAGTAGACCAGTATTCAGTGCTGCCTTGAATCTCCCGCTGGGACCGCCGCTAGCACTGGGCTTTTTGTGTCGACGGGGCTCCATCTCCGAGGTCGCGAGCTAAGTACCAAGTCGAGTACTGAACGTATCCAATTTAAATGACAGATTAACAGTATATCGTGGTAGTGACATCCTCTGATTGAATACAACAAAAATTAAGTGTGACATCTGAATTTTCAAGCTCGAATTGGAGTCTGCTGGAACCACGGTGCAGAGCAATCAAGAGGAATAGACCAGCGCGACACGCTGTCAGCCTTCATACAAACCCATCACGACACGTCCATCCCATTCTTCATGACAGGACCAGACGGGACAACATTCGATGACAATGCGTCTTCCTCGTCAGCCATAATATCCACAACGAGCTCTGGAGGGAGCTGTGATAAAAACTCTCTATTGGCCGCTTTGACGTCGTCCTAGCGTCCACGCCTGTCAGTTGACGGATCGCCAAGCCAGGTGCAAGATTCTCACCTTTATATCATCCATCCAGGGAAGAACTGACGCTGAAACCTCACATGCACGCGAGTAAAACAACAGGTATGGCCCAGCCCCAAGATGAAGCCCTGTTTGGTCATTAAGGACCATATCCTCAGAAACCTGCAATGGGTGTCAGGACAAGTGGTGCATGAGGTCGACAGCCTCAGCCACCTTTTCAATCAGCGAGTCAGCAATCTTCCACCAGCAAGACTTGTCCTGCACGTAAGAATACAGGTGCTTTCTGCCATACAAACCATCGTGGACAAACACAACCCGCAGATCGTACTAGGGTACAGACATGTTTAGTACATCATGTTCTGGAGAACCACGGGTTCGAACATGCCTTGAATTGTTGCAGCTCCTCGCATTCGAGCAGCGTCTCAGCCTGAGTACGCAGTAAGTCTACGTTCTCGTCGGTAGCTGTGCACATCATTGTTATAACCAATTCAGCAGACTAAAGGTGTCAAAACTCGAACCCTTGATCCCCTCTTCAATGGTAGTCAAAATACTTTTCAGTTTTTGTG
Source organism: Guyanaporus albipodus (assembly GCA_038088995.1). Classification (NCBI taxonomy): domain Eukaryota; kingdom Fungi; phylum Basidiomycota; class Agaricomycetes; order Boletales; family Boletaceae; genus Guyanaporus; species Guyanaporus albipodus. Next base: position 98,855 of record JBBPKA010000032.1, read on the forward strand.
TCGTCGCCTGAATCGAAGTCCCACGCCCTGGGTCGCCCTTGGCGTCGGCGACATTCTCAAAGTAGAAAATTGTAGACCGCAAGTCCTTCAACGTATCCTTACCCTGTCATCATATGGCATCGGAGCGATCAGTGTACGCATTTGTTGCCGTACAAGACGACTCACGTCAAAGTGGGTCAACGTATGCTTGTGCGACACCAATCGTTGCACCTCTTCCAACATTGCTCGTCTTTGTACACGCTTCGCTTGAGCCAGCTCAACGTTCTCTCTTAGGAACTGGTCAAGATATATCGACTTTGGGTAGGTGAATGATTTTCTGTCCGACCCACTGCCACTAGAAGCGGCATTTAGTGTGGGAGACGAGCGAACAAGCTCAAAAGCAACCACTTCAGACGGCTCGAAAATGACACTTTGCTTGCCTGGCTCAGACTGCGGTTTCGATAGCTGTGCAGAAAGTCGTCCGATGAGATCGTTTGACTCCCCGCCATTAACGTCGATTGGGACAACGGAGGTTACTTGGAGAAGTTCTCCGGGTTCGCTTATACCACTGCCGTACTGAAAGTGGAGCAGCCGCGGTCTAAATAACGCATAAGAACTCCTTCGATGCACTGAGTACAAGGGGATCACTTTGGAAGGGGCTGCCCGCTGTGTACAAACTGTTCCACGAAGGCCTTTTCGAGGGTAGCTGCTAGCCTTGCGAAGAATTCTGAATAGCCCCATTAGTCACTGTCCTCCTCAACACAACGTAAAGACACACTCCGCGAGAGCTCTCCCGGGGGTTGAGCAGGCCGTTCCCAGGGCTCGATATTGAACGCAGGGAGTCGTTTATCCACGTTGAGATCGCATAGCCGGGCGAGATCCATGTGCGTGAAAATCTCGCTGAGAGCCCACAATGTAAAGTCTGCGAATCATCGTCATGGCATCTCCTCTATCCCCCTGTATGAGCCAAATGCGTACCTGGGCCACTCATTGGTGGGGCAGCTTCTTCCTCGTCCGTTGGTATGGGTGGACGCCAGGATGCCATACGCTGCTTTACTTGGGGTACATAGAACAAGCCCTGGAGAATACTTGCGGCATATACCATCGTATGCATTGAAGGACGTAGCACGACAGGGCTGATGGACGTTTAGCTAGATTTGCAGATCCACAAGCATACAACACTGACCGTCCGTCCCTGCGCAATTGCTGCTCGACGGGAAACGGTTCGAGCGCATCCGAATCCCCTGTTGTTTCTAAGCTCGCTTCGATTGCACGATTTAAGTTCTGCAAGTAATTCGCATCGTTGCTCTCACTTTGCTGATGCATCGGTCGCGTCAGTGATGCACCAGATCACTCAAAGGAAAAGCACCTCACTTGTGACGGGACGACCGCCCAGTTCGGATCCGGCGGGCGTTCGCTCGGACCGAACACAGGAGCAGCCTGTGATTGGGCTTGCAAGTGATTTGGAGGTTGACCCTGCCCCTGGAATGGCGCGTACACCTGCGAGAGAGACTGCGCCTGTAACTGGGATTGAGTGTAGGAAGGTGCATACACCTGCATCTGGGACTGCGACTCGGCATGCAGCGTATTCATCGATTCCTGCATCGCGCGCTGTAGATCCGGGTCATCATCGAGCGTCAAATCGATGACGGGCGTGTTCGGTCGTCCACCAAGCGCCGAGGACGCTTCTAACCGTGTCTGTGACGTCTGAGAGGACGGCGTCTGCGCTTGTATTGGCAGCCCCCCCGAGGACCAACCAGATGCAGAGCCGCTGCCGCCCACGCTCTGAATGGAGGGCCATCCTTGACTCTGAATCTGCCCTTGCCCGGGCGCTGGTTGCCCGATTAGTTCCTCTCCACGTTCGCCTTCGAGGAGCGCCCCTGCCGCCTTGTCCACGTTGCCATCGTACTTTCTCAGGACGCGCCGTGAGACCTCGCGGTCGAACCCCTCGCCCATGAGACCGGTCAACATGTCGACCGTCTCCTCCTCCGTGATCTCGTCCATGTGCATATGTATCCTGGCGTCGCCGTCGTTCCGCCTCAGTGCGCCGTGAGCACGTCGGGCCGGGTCTTCGTTGTGGTCGGTACTGCGGGCAGCACCGGTCGGGTCGCGGTTCAAATGTTTCTTCTTTCCCCCACCTGTTGAGGTCTTCCCACCGTTGTCCGCAGGGGCTCGAAAGTCGTCGTCGGACGTATCTGCGAAATGCAATGAATTTTCGCCACCGTCGTCCGATCGGTTCTGATCGTGACCGTCCGACTTGTCCTTGTCGTGAACGATCCAACTTCGAATTCGACTTCGTCGTCGTCCGACTTGTGGTGACGGCGATGGGTGAAGATGAGAGTCGACCTGCTGCGCCACAGATGACAACAGGTCGCGCAGAATGCCGCCAGTGGTACTGTGAGTCGACTGGGCGTGGGTCATTGCACATACTCACTGTTGATCTGTGCAGGGCTATCCTCGAGGTTCTTTTCGCCTCGAGGCATGGGCTAGATTTCGATCAGAAACTTCTCACACACTAGACTCTAAAACTGCATTACAGGATCTATCGTACTACATACTAATAGGTAGCGTACTAAACCGAGGGGGAAAGCGACAAGGCTGTCAACCATCCATACTAAAAGTAGTCGAAGCACATGGAGACTGGTATGATACAGTCCGGACGAGAGGGAAAGAGACGATAAGAACACAGCCAGATGGAAATTAGGTAGGGTAAAACACAACAGCACGTGAGATAGCCTAAGAGAGCGAAGCAAGGAACGCAGGTGGGCAAGCGCCACGATAACACGTAGAATAATGCAGAAGAAAAAGAAAGTCACCCATGTCCGAGCGGAAAGAGAACGAAACCGTTCGCCTTTATGGCACCATGCAAGAACATTATGAGGAAGGCGGCGGCGGTGGATTATCTGTCAACGTCCACGTCAGAAACACAGCCCAATCGACTTATCGAACACTGTCTCATCACATACCATAAATGCCCCCGTATTGCCCCTGCAGAAACATCCCATCTTGTCCTTGTGCTGGCGTGCTGGGTGATTGCCCATACGCCATCCCCATCTGTGGAAACGACGTGTAGTCGTTCCAATATTGAGGGTACCGGCCCCCGCTCGTCGGTTCATATCCCTGCCCGCTCCCAACCACACCACCCCCGGGACCGTTCGACCGCGACTGGCCATGTTGGGATGACGTCAAATTATGAGGTAGGCGTCGCTCGTCAACCAAACCTGTGCTGTACATCTGGGGCAGGACTGACGTAGACAACGTTCCCGGGAACGGCACATACGAGGCCCCATCTGTAGGCCAGTGGTAGTACGAGGAGGGTTGGCTCGCCGACAACGACGTCGGTGAAAAATCACCAGGTTGCCCAGGACCCGTCTCCTGCGCTATTGGGCTAAAATGTGTCGAGCGCCAGGGCTGGGCGTACGGCTGCGGCGGGGAAAGAAAACTGGGGGAGGGCACGTGCATTTGCGAGCGCTGGTATGTATCTTCTGAGTCGGCAGCATGCTCTGCGGCGCGTTTTTGTCGTTCTTGACCAATCTGCCGTGTCACAAGTTGACCAATCTGACTGTGTTTGGATGCATTCTTATTCAGGGGGTCACATCCGCGCAAAAGCTCGTTGGCACGGAGAGCTGCAGGCCAAACAGCGTCCATGTCCCGCAAGGCATCCATACACTTGGTGAGTCCCATTCGTGCCTGTGGATCACCTGGGCGGACAGACCCTTGTAGAATCGCATGAGACCCGTCACTCCAAAGTGTGTAATGAAATACGCACAATTAGTGACATGCATTATGCCGGCTGTGAACACGTAGAAAACAAGAAATACGGGTGCACGCTGAAGACTGTATTTTTCACGGTAAAAGGTTACTGTCGATCCAATTAGCGTCACCATATCTTGCAAAGCGGTAGCGACCCACCAATAGATGCAATGTGGTTTGCGGCAGCAACACAGAGCTCATAATTTTTCTTGCTTGCAGCACGGGCATCTGCATCCTCCCCGTTCGCTGGGTCACTAGAAGCAGCTTTCAGATGTGCACTCTTGTCAAGAGATAAAGTAGTGCGTACTGCTTGCTCGACAAATACATCTGTCGAATGCTGAAGCGGCCCCAGTGAGTCTACAAACGAGACGTACAAAAAAAAAACTCACAAGGGCCGATGCAACAGTAACGCCGTGCACCAGTATTTCATATGCAGCGTCAATATATGAGGTGAGGGTATTCTTCCGGTGTCTGTCGTACTCAAATTGCCCCTCGAGTCGTACCGCAACTCGAAACGCAAGTGTTCTGGAAGGTCAAAATACCACTTGTCCAGTTCTCCTTCGAGGCGTGTGGATTCAGCATGGCGAGAGGTCGTAGACCGAATGGAATAGATCGACTGGACGATCTTGGACAGGGTGGTGGCTTTACGTCATGTATCAAAAGAAGCACGCTACGGATCCATATGCCAGACTTACATAGCGTTGCAGAGGCGCTGAAACACGACAGAATGTGACCAGGAACGGGGGACATCATTTCGGCCCCAGGTCGGAACCCATGACCCCTAGTATCTGGGGGCAACGAAGGATGTGGCGCCCACGTCTCCTGCTCGTCAGACTACCAGTAACAAAACATGAGATGCCATCTCGATCAGGACAGACGTGACGTACCTCATCGAGGCTCGGGAGTTGCGTATCGTAGTCCCTCTCGAAAATTGCAAGGGGTCGCCCAATATATGTGCTCACGTAGCTATCCAAAACGATACATCCCCACCAAATCCGCCTCCGTTCCTGCAACTGGCGCGCACCAAACAAGCGACCCATACCCACGCGAGCCCACCCATCAGCAGCCCTGTGCATCCCCAGATCTTGAGCCATGCGCACAGCCATCCCCGTATATGCCCATGCTTGTGCCATCGCACCGATACCAATTTCCCGATAGCCAAGCAGCAGCAGAGACTGTACGATGGAAGGCATGGATGAAGCGTACGAGTTATCGAGTAGATTTTTGGCCAGCAAAAGGAAATCATCCCCTGCCGTCCACATCGGAGTGGTCTCTTGCGGAATCGGCGAAGAACAGGGAGAGGGAGGAGGAGAGGACGAGGGTGAATAGCGAGCGGCTATGGCGAACATGCAGAGCAATAAAAGAGGGGAAACATGTCGCCGTCTGGCCTGGAGTGGGACTGGCGAGCTCCCTCCTGCATCCTGTCCCCGATCGGACGGAGGGGAAGGTGTGTCCGTTGACGAATTCTGCATGCTAAGATCATGGCATTCAGTAAACGTATCTGGGTAAATTCTTCATCGACCTTACCTCCGATATCCTTCCCAGAATGCATCTTTGTGGAGTATTGGAAATGCAGAGTGTACATAGGTGAAATAGAGTTCTAGTAGGTGTTCTTGCATCGTTGGATCTGGCAAGAGCGCAGCAGGATCGTACAGTGCGACAGAGGTAAGGTGCCCAGTGTCAACACTTGGCAGAATCTTGCATGACAGGGTACCCATGGACGCGCCGATGGCTGCAGAGGGTGATGTCGGTGCATTTGGAGTCGTGGATGGAAGTGGAGGCCAAACTCGTGCCTTGGGAAACCGCCTGGCGGACAACGATATCAACATATGAGATAGTGTGGGAACGAGTAACCGCTCACCAAATACCACCCTCGTTTCTTGCCTCTTCTTTTGCGCTGAAACCCAGGAGGTACAAACCACTGGCCTTGCCATGATACCGGACTTGTTCGTCCTCGTTCAAACTGAGCTGGCCAACAGCGTCCGTGACCTCGTCTTCGCTGTCAGAATCAGTGCTTGTACCCATGTACCCGGAGGCATATCCATTACCGGATGCATAACCAGAGTTTGTGCAAACGGGTGAATATCCCGGACTTGTGCTACTGTTGCGTGTCAAGGCGACTTCTCCGGGAGAGGAACTACGATCGTCCCGTTCATCACCATCAACGCGCCGGCGCTGTCGCCGAATATGATCGCCAGCGGACACATGAATAGAGGAAGATTGGGTTCGCAAGAGGTGTGGAGGATGAGGGTCATTTAGCGAGATTGTGTTGGAAATGGTAGAAGAAGTAGCTGGAGAGCGAATTGATCGCGAATACGTTTGCGATTGAAGGGAAGAAGCAAGTAGAGCAGTGACGCGGTCTTGCCACTCGTTCGAAGGACTTGAAGAATGATCGTGAAAATTCAATTTCCCTACGGGTCGATTTCAGATGGGACTGAAACTCACTGCATCGAATGAAGGTCAAAGCCGCTCTCGGTGTTTTCTTGAGAATGTGCGTGAGGGCGTGGTTTGACATTGCCACTCTTGCGACCCTTGACACCATAGGGGGATGAGTCAACACGATTCAAAATGTCTCTTGCAAGGATATCCTATGCCACGTGATGTCAAACCCACAAATACGGTACGAGATGGACGTTGACACCGACCTTTCTCAAAGTAGCGAAGACGCCCTCCAGACTTTCTGGGACGTGTAGTTCACATTTCCCAGATGCATCGGCGTTATTCAGTTTCTCGGCTCTTGTTGCCTCTACGGCTAAGAGAATGCCGAGGAGTGCCTCTGTTTGGTGGAGGCGTGCCTCGATTGCATCGATGTACCCCTTGGGTGGTCCACGCTTTCGGGAGGGTCCCAGAAAAGTGCATGCTAAGATGTTAAAATTATCAGGATACCAAAGTTGCAGAAAGCGGAGGACAATGTGGAGATTTGGGTGAAGCCGTGCCAAAATGAGATCAGGGAATTTTGGAAGGTGTCCGACCGCCGGGGAAGAACGAGGGATTAGGGGAGACAAGGTGGCGTGAACATTACGAGAGACGATAAGCAAGGGGAAGGTCGGATACAGCCGAAAGTCGGAAGCGCAGAGAGATTTGACCGGATGTGTATGTTTGCATTACGTAGGCATAAGTTGAGATGAAACGTCACAGGGGGGACCAAATCCGTGGAGGCGCATTCAGAAAGTGGCGGCGGGGCCAACATGAGATTCACAGGAATTGGGGGAAAGGCACGGGGCAGCACCACAATGGAGGGTAAAGGGAGTAGGTCCAACGAGAGACGGGCCCGATGAAACATAAGGAAAAGGACGGAGTTGGTCAGAAGCCACGAAGGACGATGTGAGAAGATTGACTCACGTGTGCCGAGCATGATGCAGCTCTTGCAGGGGCCGCCATCGGGGGCGCGTTCGCACTTACACTTACTTTTTCTGCACTGATCGCATGCTGGAACAAGGGAATGAATCAGGGCGATGATCAACGAACGGACAGAGAAGAGACTCGCCCTTGCTGCTCCTGCGGCGGATGATGCGTTCTGACTGGGTGACATGTGCAACTGGACCGGATGCGGCCGAGCTAGGAAGGTCGCTCAGCTCGTCTGGGTCATCGTAGTCGTCGGGAAAGGAAACCGCGTTCAGGTCGAGGGCGATACTGGGCACATGTGCGGGTTCGTGGTGAGGCCGTTTGAGCGACCAGGCGTCGGATGGATGAGAGTGGGGATGAGCCATGCCGAAGCGGAATGGGGTAGAGTCTTGGGGCGGGGTGTCGTAGATGGGGGGTTGTCTTGGATCGTCGAGGGGGCCAGGGAGAGGGTAGGAAAACGAAAAAGAGGGAAGTGGAGAGGGGGAGAGGTCTGTGAGGGGTGACGAAGACGACTCGGACTTGACGGACGGAGGTGTGGACGCGGATGAAGGTGTGAGGAGGGCCTTTGGGTCGGTGATGCGGAAGTGGTCTATGTATGGATCAAAGGTCATTTGGTGGTCAGAGAGGGAGAGAGGGAGAAGGGGGAGAAGAGTGTGAAGACATTTGCGCGTCTGAATGGACCAACTTATGCCCCTCTGCATACCCAAACGAATCAGGTCCAAGAATTTGAATGGCTTACCTCACGAAACTCTTTTAACCAGCTCGTCCGATGTGAGAGAGAGAGAACGAAAAGAAAAGCGACTCGGAAGATAGCTGTGCTTGTCAGTCCAAGTCGTTCGACTCGGTCCCACCTGGTCGTCGTCTCTAACGAACTTCAATGGCTCTGGCTCTGTGCTCACTCGTCGTGTTCGCAAGATCACATCGCTCGGCAACGAGAAGAAGACATCGACCCAACCAAAGTCCAGACTGCCGACCTTGCTCCCATTCGGGCGGTCCGAACACCGGCCGTTCTGTAACGCGACCAATACATTGGTACGGCACCGCGAAGACGCCAACAGGGACTCTATACTGTCCCATCCACCCTTGTCCCTGTTCACCACCACCACCACCACCACCACCCCGTCCCCATTTGACGCTCCTTGTCTCTTCCCCTCGCGTTTGGTCGCCATGTGAGCACGTGCCGATCTAACTTTCGTCTTAGACAGGTTATGTAATGCAACAAAGAGCTTTCGCAAGCATCCACGCGCCTCTGACCTTGCGGCCGATATCCCGAACATCCTCTCCCGCTCGCATTCAAATCTCTCTCCAACACCTTCCTAGACGACCATTTGAACATTTCTTCACTGAGAGCATGTTAGACCCTGGAACCTCCCCGTCATCTGACTGTGCCGACTTTCTACAGCATCACGACCTACCTAGCTCGGGATTTTACGCCCGATTGTCAGCTCCTCACGCTCACGTGTTGCAAGCACCCGAACGAGCCATCCCTTGACGCAATCCTTTACGACAAATGATAACGCCTGACAGCCACTTTGATGCTCACCACTTACCTATCCCTGACACACTCTCCCTTACTTTTCGTGAGACGTTCGCCGATATGCGAGCAATGTCCCTATCGACGACCATCGGCCGAAAAAAGTAATCCCAACGTACGTGAATCAGGCCGTCGCACTCAACTCTCCGAATATCGGAGAAACGTAGGTCATTGCACTCCACCCTGGCACCAACGGCATCTATTCGTCTCCACCTGTGATGGGTGCATCCGAGGGCTTGGCGAGGACACCGACATAAACCACCACGTCCGGATCCTTCCGCTTCCGCAGCTCGGTCGCTTCCATGGATATGTTCCATCAGCGCTCACCACGATTCCTCCGGTTTCTAAACGTGGCTAAGAGTCGCGATCACGTTAACACTCAGTGGTCCCATTCAATCGTGATTTGGGAAGCACCTAGGGCTGCATAATCACGTTCTGATTCATCGATCCCTGTCAAGGGTGATAGTCGGCTTATTCACGCCGGGAGTGCTGACCCCTGAAGAGTAACACACGCCATAGCAACTTGAGCCTGACGCGGCTCGCTGAGCGACCGCCATGTATTCATCTGTTGGTTATTTCCGCTTCCCCTTCGATCTTCCAGCGTCCAGAAGCTCGTCTGAGAACCCCATTTAGATCCCCTGATAAGACACCTAGTCCCACAATCAAATCTACTACGCGACAACGAGGCTGCGCCATCGCTCAGAGTCCTCTGTCATCTTGACTTTCTAGAAAACACGCTCACTTTCGCCCGGGGCGCGCGGATATCCACACCCGGACACTCATTTCCGCGACCTCCGCACGAAATCACGAACGCTGTGCCGTGAGTACGTTGTGTTTCAGAATTTTAAACCATCACCATCACTCGTGAATTTACCGTATGTATGTCGGCTCACTGGTCGAGGTCGAGGCAACAGGGTCCGATGCACACACGCCGAGAAATTGTCACCATTGAATCTAAAAAAGAAATTCACGCTCTGTAGTCGTGTGGCGGATGCGCTCATCGGAACAGAGTTTTCGGCGGATGAACCTCATCGTCAAGGGTCGATTTATTCGTCTGCTCGACCTTGCATGCTAAAACGAGCACAAAGCCTGTCGGTATAGCATCAGATTCCAGGGTCCAAACCACATACACCACTTGCAGTCCCTGACTCCCTGTTGCACTTGTACCGTCGACACGCGGCTTTGCAAGCCCGATCAATTGTGCGCAGTCATGTGAGCCCTGAAAAAAAAAAAGACAAACCAAGTCACAGCGGTGGCTATTGAGGACTTCTTCTCACCTGACACGGGTTTTCTTCGCTGAAGCAGCAGAAACTGTAACGTGTGGACCAGGGGAAAACAAACCAGCGGCTGACACTTGTTATCACTCCACATGCATGTCGTTTTTATGATGAGCTGTCAAGCAGTGGCTGTCAACTGAGGAGCCTCCTTTATTCTGACATACATCCTGTATGATCGATCAGTCTTTGATCTGCTAATGGTGATCCTCCGAACTACACGTTCTGATCAAGTGGCGTCACTCACGGCTGTATTTCCTGCTCGAAGTTTCTCGTCTAGCACCTCATGATACAGTGCAGCGGTCGACGATCAGCACTCCAAGCCTCAGCGCTCGGCGAGCGCCGTCATCGTGGCCGCATCCAACGTCGAACGTCCTGGCCCCACTAGCCCCACGATTCCACAAGTGGCTTCTCTGCCAAATCGAAGCGAATCACGATCCGCCCAGTGCCACCACACTTTGTGTTAATGTCTATGCAATCCTGCCCCTCCGTGATTTTTATGTCGTCGAGTGCTTGAATCGACTCGGGCGAGCGCGTCGACTACAAGTGATCGGCGTCCGCGGCACATGCTATGCCATCGCAAGATGTCGAGGACGCGAAGCGCGGCATATAACACAGCCCACATGCACGCATGGAGATTGCGACCCGATAGAGCATGGAACCAGGGCCGGGCGTGGCATGCTGGCTGCGGAGAAGCGCGTACTGTACCTCTTCACTGCCGAACGATGATAAGTGCCTTCGTGAACACGAAAGTATTATTCGGGGAATGCAAGGGGACATGCCTCGCTCAGGAGATATGATGTGATCAGTTGATCGCCGTTGGACTAAGAACAGCATCGAGGCGCATCGTGCACGGCTCCCAGTCTGCACGCCGGGTTGCTATGTTCATATTTCCGCCATCGACGCCCTACTCCATCACCCGGCTACCTCAGGGTCGAGTTCATTCATCACGTACATACCCTCATCCCGCGGTCGCCCCTCGACTTTGAATCGATGGTTTGGTTTGATGTTATGGCTGTATGTCTTGTTCGCCGCGTCGTATCCTATCGTGCCGATTTACTAATCCAGCCTGTCGAACACGCTGACCACACGCGTTCTCTGTTCGGGTACATCCCAGGGTAAGTGCGGTGGCGTGACATGACTGCCAGGTGAACCGGTGAGCACGCGTCGACGAGCGGCGCACAATCTGTAGCACTAACGAACCGAGTTGATCGCGTTATCACTGTGTATACGTGCTGCCGTCGCACCGCCGACCAGCTGGTGATTAAATTGTGACCATGCGAATGCATTTCCCGAACGCGCTTCGGATGCGAGTACTGTAGTTGGTTAGCTCGCCAAGACGGCTCGGAGTCTTGGACGAGATACAGGCAAGGTATTCAACATTCGGTATGCACCTGTGATCTGTGGCGCAACTGGCCATACGATCGGAAATGCTTCCCGCTCTGAAAGACAGGGCAGTCCTGAGGGTCTTGGCGGTCAACTCGAACAAGTAGAAGCCAATGTCAGTCACGGCTCCTACTGCGACATTGAGCGACCAGGCAAGTACTGCATGGAACTCGCTTCGCCTATCATGCTCACTTTTTTTTCTATCCCCTTTTTTTCTTTGAGTTGATACGAGCTCTGGGCTGCTGAGGAAGATTAGTTCAGGCACCGCCAAGGTTGTACCACGCACGTACTCCCACCTCCTGTTTGCCTCAGTTTTTTTTTTGACGCAGGACGTGGAACGCGTACTGTAACAAGAATTGTCGACGTCTGAGTCGCCGATTTTCATCAGCGATGCAAATCGACCGCGCTCCGTGGCCACAACGATCGGAGTATGCAGGAAACCCCGCCCAAGTCTGATCCCGGCTGGTGGTCGTTTCAAGATCATACGCGTGTCAAGTGATGTGTTGCTGTATGACACGGACGTGTCTTGACACCTTCCTCCTCGGCAGGTTTTTTCTTCTTCAAAAACGTTTCGCAGCGCTCTGAAACCCTGGAACAAGATTTGATCAAGCTCGAGCATTCTCTTCAAGTTCAAGTGGTATTACCGAGCTTAGGCCAAATCCCATGCCGCCAACGCGGTATATGATGCTTTCAATGGTACTGTACCCCAGCTGCCGCTGCATCTGGATCCCAACATCCAACGTCCGCACCAATTGAGCGGCACTGGGGTGGCCCCGCTTTTGAACGGCGGCAGCAACACATCCTCCCGGTTCCCATTCCATCTAGGCACCGACTACCCACGCGACGGGCACGTCGTTAGCCTGCCGTACGACTGAGTCTCCAGCTCATCTCAGTCTGTCTCGTGACGAGACGACGACAATAGCAACAGCAGCTCCAGAAACAATACAATCGACATCACCAGCAAACGACCGGAACGAAACACTCTCACCATGTGCTCGTGCTGCGGCATCGCGGGCGCAAGCATGAGAACTCGAAAAGAAAGGGAAAGGGGCCGCGCCCATTTCAAGGGGGCCGCCGATCCCCATCTCGAGACGGTCTCGTCACACCGCGCAACTTCGAGACCGACAGTGCTGCGGGAAGGCGGTGGCATTACCATATGTGGACAGCTGAGTACTGACATAGTTCCACCGTTGCAACTCCTCTTCCGAGGGGGAACTCGAAGCTTGAAGCAAGGGGTCCGCAGCCCAGGCTGTGTTCTATGCACAACCCTATGGCGCAGTATTTCCACATTCATTCCCGCAGTATTTTTTTTTTTGGTCTTCAATACTCAATCGTCGACAGAGAGTCAGTCATCAATCATCAACTGGCATCATATACGCGGTGATCCTACCTCGCTTACTTGTCGCCGACTATGTGCCGCGACTCCTGGTCTCCACGCCGCTGGATACCCAGGTCGTACCTGACTATGACATACCTGACCGTCAATCAGCGCAGCCTACCACCACCACCACCACCACTCGGACGGCAACAGACGCGGCTGATGCCATGACGCAACGACGATATGAACGAGGACGACTATAGTGGCATGACACCACCACCACCACGGCGGCATGCCTGTGACCAATGACATGGCCCCAACGACGATGAGGGGATGTGGACGCGGACAGCCCGGTGGTTGCACAACACCACATCCACGATGACGACGGCTCGCCTACGGCCAATGCCACCGCACAACGAGGTCGAGAACGTGGACCGTCCAGTGGTTGCCCAGCACCCCTTGCAGGACGACGAGAACGAGGACGGTGCAGAAGTCGCAGCGCTAGCGGCATACCACCACTGTCGACGGCAACATGACAAGCACAACAGAAGCGACTGTGGTGACACAACGAGCCCCCCGCCCGCTCAACCACCTACGCGCCATCGCCATCACGAGTGCAGGGTCCGTGACAACGGTGGCGCGAACCACTGCAGCGACAATATCAGGGGCGTGCTCCCCTTTGCAAGTTCGCCCCTGCCTCTTCAACCGGCGTGCGTGTCAACGTAAGCGCGGGGCCTGTTGCGATACCCGCGGGCCCCATACTTCTATCTTCAATATTCAATCACGAGTCACTCAAATTAGTCAATTGTGATGGACAGTAGAACAGTAGTAAGACAAGTGGACTGTAACTACAGATCGTGGATATAGAACTCCTCTACAGCCTGCAGGGGGTACACAGACTGAATCCCTAGGTGTAGCGTCTGGCTTTCGCTCCGTAGACAATGTGGAGATGGTGAATGCCACCACATACAAGTCGCAGGATGGCATACTGGCTACAAGACCATAGCAATAGATAAAATAAGGGGACCACCCAAAACCACAGCGCTGCCAGCTGTTTTGTCGGTTCAATACGAAAACCTGTTAGACCACAGCACGTGACAAGGAAAGGTAAGCGTGACCGGTTAACCCTGAATGCGGAAGAGTATTACATGGAAGAGGTGTTAAAATGGCACCTGCTCCCAACATGTGCCACTGCATTCGACGGCCCAACGGCATCCTGTCTAGTGCATGGCACTGGCGAAAGAAGAAGAAAAAGCCGAACCGTGCGAACGGGACTGACCGCTTGCATGTAAGAGGTTGGCGTTGGGTATACCGTGTGGGAGTAGTGGATGAAGCGTCGGGCTCGGAGCCCGACTCCGTAAGTGGAGTAGAGTGCTTCCGTATGTCTCGCCCGAAAGGCACCACCCGGTCCATCTAGTAGCGGTACAGTATACGGGAAGGCGGACGCCGATATATATTGCCGTGTGAGTCGTCTCGACGACATGCACGGGGCAGGTCACGATACCAGCTCCGAATACGAGCATATAAAAAAAGGTTTCCCAGGTCGAACCCTGGAAAATGGCGCATTGACTTGTCATCGTTTGGCAGTAACATCCTCGCCAATCGCAAAAAAGGACGTTATTGTCATGAGGCGACCATAGTGGGTTGTGAAATGCACTGGATGGGAATCCAATGATGCGAATGTCACTTGGCCAACAGGTCATGCCAGCGGTCAGAGTTTCACTCCCGGTCTCTGCCCCGCTGCTAGTGGAAAAAAGCACAAGGCGTTACTCCACTCCATGAAGTTGATCGACATGATCAATCAGTACTCAGTAGCGAACACGGGAAACTGAAATGGATGACAGATCGATTACCAGTGGGTTGCTGAGGTGCCATAGGGTACCACGCATCAAGGAATGTCGCGGTTTGACGGACGGGGTCTCGGCGACGTCGTATATAGCATATGCCACACGTCAAGGTGAAATGGACTTCAGGAAGGTCCAACCGTTGTAGGATCGCGTGTAGGTGTGGCAGAGGCAGTGGCCATGATGACGGCAAGGGGGCCGGGTAGGTTCGCAACGATTATGGTGGTTGCATAGGATACGTTGCGCGAACTGGAGGATATCGCCCAGAGTGGGGGGAGTGTGGCGTAGACGGGTCATGTCATCTTGGCGGATTCATTGCGGCCCATCTTGCGGCATTTGGCTAGTCTGCCTATTGTTATGCTGTACCTGTCACGTCGTGCGCGTGTGCGATGGCTTGGAGTGAGAAAGCCAGTGCTCCTTTAGCACGCTGGCGATGCGACTGAGAACGAGCTCTGGGTTGGCATGACAGGTTTCACGATTTTTGAGCGACACGCTCGCGCCTTGTCAACCTCCAGTTATCACACCCTGACCCAAGCGCTTCAAGTAGAGTAATCAGAGTTGCAACGCGCTTAAGCCAGGACCTCGGGAAACTAGCGTGGGAAGCGGCGCCTTTGTATCGCGCCACGGGTTCACCTCCATCTTATTTCGATTCACGGCTCGTTTTTTTTTTCGCCCTTGCTTCGTCGGGGGACCTGGGGCGAACGTCACGACCGCCACGACGACGACAATAAGACCTCATGGCAATGGCGACCTCGAGAGTGTCTCTCGACCTTCTCGTTGACCTCCCACCGCTAGTAAACCCACATGCCCTCCCGAGCCCCCATGCCAAAGTCCTAGATCTTGCTCCTGCTGCCTCCTCCCTAGCTCGCCGTGTATCCTCAGAGTCACAAGTTCCTGGACGTGCCTCACCTTCGTCCCGAATAACGCGACGCACCCCAGTACCTTTTCTGCTCGAAGCATTTCCCGCTCCGCCTAGTCACATTCCCGGCACGCCAACGAGTCTTACGTCGGGCAGCCTCTTGAATGGTCAGTCTCTGCTCGCATCTGCAACGGGTCGGTTGACCTCCACAAACCCCGTCTCCCCTTCGAACTCGAACTCGAATCCCATGTCGCCATGCTCACCCAAATCGGTTGCTGCGACATTGTCATCACCCAGTAACCCGCCTCCGTCGTTGCCTCCTACCGGTCCCTTACCGCCTGTCCCTGGGCCTTCCACTGTTACGGCAGAGCACTTGGCGACCCATCGTGCTTTTCAAGCTGCAGCTCGCTCTGCGTCACCCGCGTTCTCGATGAGCGAGCTGCAGCGGTCACAGTCAAAGACAGAACAACGACCACGATTATCCCTTGACATGAACAGCGCAGTGCGTGGCCGAGGCAGACAAGGATCGTTGTCTTCGCTGCGGAATGCGATATATCCCATGGGTGAACAGAACGAAACGATAGCGGAAGAGTCTGGGGAGACACTTTGCCCGCCTGCACCGCCGCCTACTGCAGTGCCAGCCTCCCCGCCAATCTTCGGATCAGTCGCTGAGAGAAGGAGCCATGATCAATCGCGGGGTGATAGCCCTGACATTCTTCGTTCGTGCCTCTCTCGCGTGGTTGGCGCTACTCGCGAGCATGCTAACGATAAACGGGACGCTGAGGAGTCGATCGCCAATGTCGACATGAGCGACCTAAATGCGCAGAAGTCGGACAATGAGGGGGATGACGATGACCAGGCTTCTCGTCCATTTCCGCGATTTCCACCTCAACTCCGTTCGCCAGCCCAAAGCCCTACGGATCGCGCCTCGAGTGCGCGTTATGTCCACACGCCGCGCAAGCCCAGCAGGTCTTCGGAGCACGCCGCGCATGGGTCTAGTACTTCCGAGGGCATGGATGTGAGGCATGGTGCCATGTCTCCGGAGATCACGCAGATGATAACGGCTACTTCTCGACCGCGGAAGCGCTCAACACCTGCACAGTCACGTGAGCCGAGTGCCGCGCGGAATGGACAAGGGAGCTTGAGGAGTCTGAGGCGAGTGGATGCGGTGGTGGTGCCTTTGAATAGTGCTGGGATGGTCAAAGCGGCGTCTGTGAGGAGAGGCGCGCGGGTCGGCGGGAAGGGGGAGGATGCCACTGTCGGGGGAGAAGACGAGGGGAATGCGTCCGATTCGAGCCTTGATTTGCACACCCCATTGCCGTGAGTGAGGCAACCATTTTGCGCCGCACCTGAGCTGAGTTGTTTTCAGGGAGCTGATGTTGCGCCACGGGATGCTGTCACCGAACTCGAAGCTGCTACCACAGATGGAGGTGGATCCGACACGGTTGAGCATCTTGTCGTCAGCGTCTCATGCGACGAACGCGTCGAATCTGTCGCTGCTGTCGACGATGAGCATGTGTTCGAAACACCCCAAGGACGCGAGGGATACGCCACGAAGGCGGGTGAGACACCGCGATGGGAAGTTGCTCAAGGGGGGTATTGGACTGACGACGGGGCTCGGGTGGAGCGACAGGTGAGTGCCGTGTTTGTGATGGTCCGGTGGGGGAACGCGAAGAGGTCGCGGTCGACGCGTGCTTTTTTATGTCTCGTGATCGACAGCGTGCCGAGCTATGCCGAGCGTCCTCTCTCTTGTTTTTCTCGTTTTCCGGATATTGACTTTCCTTGCCAGCGAAGACGAAGACGCGCCGTCACAGCTCACCCGGCGCGTGTCCTCGCTCGTCCTCTCCCGCCGCGCCTCGGCCTCCTCCGTCCTGTCGAGCCGATCCCAGCCGAGCTCGGCCTCTCCCATGCCGAGATCGGTATCGCACTCCGTCCTCCGCGAAGTCGACGAGCCCGACGCTCCCGAGGAATTCGGACTTGCACATCGCACCGGCATCGCGACTCGGAGCCTCCCCTCGAGGAGCAAGCCGACAAGCCGCGTCGGAAGCATACGCAGCACAGGCTCGTCCCTCGGGCGATACAGCACCTACTCCGCGCGAACTAGGGCCAGCTCCCTCTCAGAGTCGAGCGTCGGCGCGCCGGACACGGCAGATCCACGCACGAGTGCCGCCCTCATGCCGGGCATCCGCGAGCACGACGACGGCGTGACTCCGACCCGTGCCGCATTCGAACGCTCCAGTCTCGGCAGCAACGGCGGCTCCGGCCCCGACATCCCTCACACCCCCAGCAGCACAGCCTCCTCCGCCAGCCTTCCCTTCCCCGTCACCCCAGAGGGCGGCGCGGAGTCAACCCAACTACAGCCGGTATACAACCAGGACAAGATGCTGCCTCCTCTTCCTCCTGGCTCGAGGGACAGGCACTCCTCCACCCTCAGCGCGTTGCAGCGTCCGCGTACCTACTCCAGCGCCTCTTCAGTCTCCAACTCCTCCGTGCCCGGTATACCTTCCAGCGAACCAAAGTCAAAAACCGCGTCCACCGCATCCACTCCGAGGCAGTCGCTTGCGGAACGGCACGCAAGGACGGCCATCCCCGCAGCATCAGCCCGTCCGTCTCTCGGCGGTATCCCGAGGCCCTCTTTGACGATTCCAAAGTCGCCTTTACCTCCCCAGTCTGCAATGTCTGCACTCCCGCGGCCAACAACTCCCTCCTCCCCCTATCCAAATGCCGCCCAGGGATACACCCCTCGGCCGCTCAGACTCGCCAGCCGCAGCTCCCCATTACCATCTACCATCTTGCCCGACAACGCCTCTTCCCATCACCCTGTGGAGCTCAACCAGTCTCAGGCAACGAGTCTCCAGCCAGGCGAACAATCCCCACGACCTGGTCAGGTGCTGACGTATAACCGGAACATACACGACCAACTCAAACTACGCACGATATCTTTGAATAGCACTCATCGCGCGCACGTGCCGGTTTCGCCCGGAGATACACAGACGGTCTTCGCGCCGTCACCGGGGCCGGGTTCCGGTCCTTCGACGCCCGTCACTGCGCGCTCGCAGTCACCTTTGCCCACTCCAGGTCTGGGCGGGGAAAGCATTCGTCCACGCCCCAGGACGGGCACAGGAATGGTGTATCGGACTAACCTGAGTGTGGGCTCCGTCGCTGCGAGCAGGATGCGAGTCCCGTCCACAGTTCCGCGGTAAAAGGTCAAGTTGCTGAGGTCGAGCTAGGATGGACGACAGTGTGGACGGAGAGGTATTGAGAGAGACATGGTGTGGGTCGCCCCGTCGGTGGTGGTGGTTCGTGGGTAAGGCTCATGATGTTGCGCGAGTCGAGACAGATGGGAATGTACGGTTGCGGTGATAACGAGGCGTTTCTGATGGACTATTTTTCTCTTCTGTTCCTTTTCTTTTCCTGGTCCTGATGGCTGGCGGTGCGGAATTGCGACGTGAAGACGTTCCTTGGAGTCGAACTGTTGCAACGGAGGAGCTGTGCTTGGTACGCGCCACTCTAGCTCGCACACGAACTAAGCGCAACTGACCAACCAACCGCCTCTTGTCCAGATTACTTTCAAATGTCCTTTGTCATGATCTTACATTCATCATATCCACGGTGGACGGGAGACAGCGTGGACTGGCAGAGCCTAACGAATAAAATGTTTCCGAGGTCTGGTCGGCTGGTTCGAAATCAGATGATTGCACATTTGAATCCTCGCGCAGTCGGGCTTCGCTCATTTTTAGCGTACATCTTGAATCGCCACGTAGGCACCGCGTTAAGCCCGCGTCCCGGATACCCTTTATCACGGAATTCTCTCCTGCCATCACCCCCGTCCGCATGCGATCAATATCCAACATCGTTTGACGCCGACGCACATCGCGTATCCATCCCACATTCATTCATCAAACATTGACCAAAAACACGATATATTATTCCCGACTTGCACGGATATCTACCGTGTTCAAAGCCTTGCTCTCGTTTGCATGCTATTTCCCTGGAGACCTATGCACCCATACCTCACCCTCTTTTTTTCCCCTATTATTCGATTTTCACCGTCATCCTCGGTTTTTAATGTATGAATAAGGATCTTATCATAAAGTATACCGTACCTTGGAACCGCCTACGACATCGTCTGTTCTCTTTCTTTTTGGTACAGGGTTCCCACTTTCTACAGTAAAAATTTGTGCTGGATAGCATTTCTCTCTCTCGTTTTCTATGGATGTCCTCTTAGACCCCGGGTTTTCTCTGCGTTCCTTTACTGTAAAGTTATGCACGTCGTCAAATCAAGCAAGTATGTGCGTAATCTCTTTCTCTTGTCATGATGACGCGTGGGTCAATGAGAATATTGAATCACCAAGCTGGTTAGTTCAGTCCCGATGCACTGCAGGCATGGGTATGCTCCCTCGGATCGACCTATAGAAGGTTCAAAGCATGGGACGACTCCTTCGGTCGACGTTTCGGAGAGTCCGACTGACGTTTTCACCCAACTGCCATCTCCATGCATGTAATGATCTTCATCGAATGGGACAAGCCAGAAACTGCGTCGATGTGCTTTGTCGGGTCAAGAAGAGAGATGAATAGGCTGTTCCACCCCGAGACCAGGTCGAGGCTGTTGTCTGGTTCCCGGGTCTGAGGGTCTAGATGAGACAAGAAATATTGGCCCGTGTAGATAATGCTCATGATCTACCTAGTTTTGGGACCCGCATAGAGTACAAGCGAATGGGAGTGACATCTTTCGATTATTGGCAGCCCAAGAACAAGCGTGTCCAATCATTACAGACCAATGCATACTGTCTGCCGGCCTGTGACCATCTGAACAAAGAGCCCGAGGTGGTATCGGCCTCAGTTGGATGGACCACTGATTTCAGTAAGGCGGGGTCGGCACCGAACATGGGCCTTCAGGCCTCGGATTTCAAGTTTCATGATTAGTGAGAATCAGGTTCATAGTACATATGGTTCCTCCACCATAGTACACTTGACAAGTTCGAGTGTCGCCGTCCGCTCCACTCCATCGTTCGCTTGACAGTAAAGCCATTGTCCCCACGCCGTGCACCAATCTCGTGCGGCAGAGACTTGTCGGCAGTATCGGAGCGGAAGTGACATAACGACATTGTGGAGAAAGACCAACGATCAGCGCAGTCAAAGTATTCGAGTCCTCAAGTGCGGGCTAATTTCGATGGTGTGCAGACAGTGCGATGACATTCAGCGGGGGCCAGGCTGGCTGTGATCCGCGCCTTTTTCAATTGGGGTAACCTTGCAGCTAGAGTGTAATTGCTCGAGGGAGTTGTCGTAGTCACCCTCAGGCAGACCAAAGAGCATCCACAACCACCCTTTATATCTCCGGTATTTGGTCCACCCAACACACCACCCCCTCCTCCCCCTCCTGTACACCATTTCAGTGATGCGTTGGCTTCTTCCCATCGATAAACATGTTCCTCGTTGCGCTCGGTAGCCGAATCTCCATTCCGTCCATGTCTCTCGTGACGTGGATCTGACAGCCTAGACGGCTAGTGTCCGTCAGCCCAAACGCGAGGTCCAACATGTCGTTTTCATCATCCGAGGGTTCCGGAAGGCGGTCATAGTGTTCAGGTGGGAGAATAATGTGGCAGGTGGAACACGCGATAGACCCTTCGCAGGCGCCTTCAAGATCAATATCCCATTCGTGTGCGAGGGATAGTATGTCATCGCCTTCGTTGGCTTCAATCGTTTTGATGGGACCACCCTTGTGGTCTTTGAAATGGAGGGTGATGCTACCAAGGATGTCGAGTGAGAATTTCAGGGGTCAAAGATAAATCCTATGTGGAGACGTACCCTGTTCCGGGGGTAGGACGCGTGATGCTTCCGTGACGTTGAACTGAATAGAAAGTTAAGATGTGTATGCATAGGACGGGGACGTAGGCAAACTGTTTGAGGCGTGTAACCAGCGACACGGCTGTGACATTGCATTGCAAGGTTTCCGCGAGTAGTGTATAGAACTGGGTTGCAACGCCGACGAACGTCGTAGTAGTTGATGAAGAAGAGCCCGTCGGGGTGGCGCGCCGACCCAAGACGACTGAGCCTGAAGCAACGCGGTGCTGGCCAACGTACAGAAAGCCGACGACCTGGCGCGCGCTAGTTTGATTGGTATATGTAGCATGGCCATGAGCATGAAGTCTATGTCTTGTGTCCGCTTGTGCCGTCTGTAAGCAAAAGTAGGTCGAAGCCAGGCAAAGATTACGTGAGAAAGTGGCAACACCCGATATCTTAGAGCCTTGTCCTAATCCTACTAAACGTAGGCTCTGACCTACCCTGTTAGCTGTCTCTTTCTTGCATTGATGTTTGACCCCGTAGTCAAAATATTAGCTGGGCAAGTGCATTGAGCAAACTGTGTTCTTTGGGTTGGTACCCAACGGTTCTTGTTTCCCCGACCTCTGGTCGTTGAGTTAGGTTTCTCATTTCACTTGGCATTCTACACGTTCTACTGCCATGAATCCCAGGTACTTCGACTTCGACTTCAACATCGACGCGCACGACACCTGACCGGTTCATCCCTTCTGTACCAAATGAACTTCGGATGGCGTTACGTTTGTCGTTTCCCTCTACCAGTACGTCCCGTATCACCATTTATCCTTGCACTAGTTCCCACATGTGCCCACTTTCACGCGGGGAAATGGCCGCGCTTTACTTGCCCGTCGGCTCGTAGCTCTCACTAGATTCGGAATACACCTTAACGCGTGCACCGACTCAGATCGCTCTCAAGACCGCATTCTGAGCGTGCCATTAGGTTTACTTGCGAGCGCACCCGGACGCACGACGCAACACAGCTTCGACAGCGGTGTGCCCTCCCTTACCCCCTCACCGCTCTGGGTCACGACATCTATTACATTTTCCACGCTGGGCATACTCATTCAACCCGGTCACAAGTAGATACAGGTTTTTGGTAGGTGGCTGGGGCGGGGCACTTGAATGCAACACAGATCATCTCGTGTGCCAGTTTGATGTACATTTGCAGTCCTACATGACACACAGTACTTCGGGCTGGATCTTTGGATGATGACGCGCCATATAGACCCATATGCGTTGGTTGTCCATGGCACTCGAATGCCAATGTCGGCCCGACGCACGCGACAAACACCGATTCGTGTCCTTCATGTGCGGTTAAACTACATAGACTAGACATTTTCGCCTTTATTGGGCCCGCTGCGCGTTGCACGCATCGGAAATCAAGTCAAACAATGTACACGACTGAGGGTGCACGCGACTCCCTTGATCCACGAAAAACCACTTGAACGCTTAACGTGATAGATATACTAGAAAAAAACAATCAATGCTTGGAACTCGCTTGTGCTTTTTCGGCCAACTCCTGTTCTCGGCGTTTTCGAGCGAGGTAAGCGCGTCCTGCTAGGCTCGCATTCGGCCTGCCAAGCATCTCGGAAATCCAGGCGCCTGTTTCTACAAGCAACGGGAGGGAGATCGGGCCAACGTCCCATTTAGGACCCTGAATGGACGGTGGCTCGCCTGAAAAAGTCGTGAGACAAAGCACATAAAATTGCGTGAAAGGCTGGATGGGCTGACCTGGGTATGGTTCCCCAATGTCGCCGAAAAACGACTCGCCTGTGAGAGCGTAGACGACGTCTTCGGTCGCAACATTCCCAGTAGCCCCTGGGGAATAAGGACAGCCACCAAGCCCGCCGACCGAGGTGTCGAACGTGCGCAAGCCCACGTCTAGCGCAGTGAATATGTTTGCAAGCGCCGTTCCGTTGGTATCATGGAACTAACTCGGCGTCACTCAAACCTTGAACAAGAGCCGCAGAAGGTCGATGGTATTACTCACGTGTCCGGCAAGTTTGCTAGGGTCCGCATCCTTGCAGACCTCTTCGATAACGGCACGCACACTGGCTGGCGTACCAGTGCCCGTTGTGTCAGCCAAGCTGACCTCGTAACAGCCCATTTCGAAGAGCTCTTTTGTGATGTTTCGCACTCTGCGGGGATCGACACGTCCCGAATATGGACACGTGATGATGAGTGATGAGTAACCGCGCACTTGGAGTCCCTCTGCGAGCGCGTCGCGAATTAGGGACTCGGTGCGAGCGAGGGATTCAGCTACAGTGGCATTAGCGTTCGCCCGTTCAAACGCGTCCGTGGGACTAAGGACTACCGCGATTTCTGTAATGGGCCGAGGCCTCCCGGCAGAGGCGGCCGCCTCAAGAGCTCGGACGACCCCATCCAGACCTTTACGGTTCAGGACAAGCGCGCAAGAATTAGCGCCGGGAATGGGGTCGATGAGAGAAACGACCTCTGCTGTCCCGGCCATCTATTGACACAGACGCATCCAGAAAAAATGAGGGAAGAGCACGTCGGAGGAGGACAAGGGGAACGGACCTGGGGAACCCACTTGGGGCTGACGAAGCTGCCCACTTCCATGTCGCGCATGCCGGCCTTGCCAAGCCTTTTTATTAGGTCTGCTTTGATGGCTGGAGATATAGGCCGCTGTTCATTCTGGAGGCCATCACGGGGACCGACTTCGATAATGCGAACAAAGTTATCGGACTTGGGGGTGGAGTAATACCGAGAGGATCTGCCTCCCCACTGGAACGAGGGAATGCTTGTGTAAGAGCACTTGGAGATAGACCTTGTTGTGCGGGACAGGAACATTGCACACTGTGGATGGGAAGCTAGTAGAAAGGCCGTGTGGGTAAATATTATATGTCAGTGTGTGAGGGCGACGGCCGACGCCATCCGAGCGAGTCCCTCCGACGCTGTCCGTCGGTTCTTTTCTCTTCTGGTCATCGCGCTCAGTACCCCCGCCGTCGACTGGACGTTGTAGTAAGTATAGCGAGGTGATGGCCGCCGCCGCCCTAATTTATCAAAGGGGTGACGACTCCGTCTCATAGATGGTGTCGTTTATTTCGTATCAGCTTAGTAAGACCTGATACTAGTAGGCCGCCTTACCTCCTTTGGGTCCTTCTCTTCATCATCAAGCTTTCCCAGTTACCCATTGCGTTTGGAAGCGATGGATGGCCCGAATCGAATGTGCCCCGGAAGTGTCATAAGCTAGTACCGGTGCAAACACCAGGAAGGCAATTTCACCATTCAGCTTGATGGGAGAAATCAAGTTCACCGGATGTGCGGTGACTCATCATAGATCACCTTATCATTTTTTGATGGTCCACTGACCATATGTGCAAGTTAACAGTTGAACAATACCAACCAGCAGATTAATAGTTGCTACACAGTACTTTATAATTCAGTTCATGGAATTCGGTGGACGTAAAAATGAGTCAGCCGTTCATGCGTACGTACCCAACTGCTACCCCTCCCCTTCCAAAAACCCAGTCCCCCCGGCTCTCATTTTACCCATAAAGCTCTCGTACCACTTGGCAATGACGCTCATCGGTACCATGCTCTCTGGTCCCACCCCGCCTGAGGGCACGAATCCAGATACGTAGTTAAACAAATGGCGCGCGACGCGCTCGGCGAGCGCACCAGGGTCGGGTTGTCTCGTCATCGCCGATCCCATACCCATATTCATGGTGTTCGCGCTCAGCGTCGCGTTGATCGATGCGGCAGGGAGTGCTGCGATCTGTGCTGCGATTGCTTCGAGGGGCTCGATCGCGAGCCCGAGAATGGCGGTCACGTCCCCAGCCGTGGTGGACGCCGCCGATGTGAACGCAGAGGGTGTACTCATCCCTGAGGCTGGGTTGGACACGGACGAGAACGTCGCGCGGAGGCGGAATATCGCGGACGGCTTTTCGTTGGAGAGCCTGTTATGTTGGAGGAGCATCGAAGGATTCCCCGGGTCAGTGATTGTTTCGGATAACATGTAGCTTATATAGGGGAACACCTACATGCCTAGAACTTGAGAGCCTTTCGTGGGCCAGAAAAAGTGTACAGTAGCACCGTATCCTTCGGGGAATGGCACTACGTAGACACTGGGTCGTCATGGTTATCGAATCTGGTGAATGCGTGCTCACCTGTTCCGAGTAGAAAGACGCAGACATGGTTGACTTTTTCCGCAGCGGGAATCTCGAACAGGGCGTGCGTCTCGTCAACCTGTTGCAGGTTGGTTTGGAGGAGTCTGCCGGCTACACAGCACCCAAACATGCCAGCGACTGGGAGGTATCGAGCCTGGATGTCAGATCAGCGAGTTACTAGCACGGGCGTTTAGAACGTAAAATGGCCGTATTGCAGTTTCGCCGACTGGGGTGAGGGGGTTGTGTGTATATAGCTGACTACAATCGTTTCGCCAAGTCCACACCGGTTTGCCAAGTTCCACAAAGTTCCACAACACACTCGCATATTAGGTGACACGACATTTGTGGGGCTTGTACACTGTGAAGGGCATCTATAGGATCTCGGTGGATGTACGATATCAGAAATGTCAATGCGAGGAAAGTAAGGAGTATCTGTGCCAGGCCCACTGAGCCTCCCCGTCCGGGTCCTGCCCGTCTACTCTGGCTTTTGGGATGTGTTCACCTTCCCTGCCTCGATGTCCTCTAGTGGTACTCTCTCGTACTTGCTACCGTCCCTCTCGCCAGACTTGGGGGTCTGCGACTCGACATGCTTCACCCATGTGTACCAAACCGATCCTCCGAGGATAGTAGCAATCGAAGAAGCGCGTCCACTAAACTCGATCATGTCAGCCCAGCTACGCGCGGAGATATCAGTCAAATACTTGCGTCGAGATCACATCACCAAACAGCCACATGCCCAACAATGATGCAGCGACACCACGAACGGCGGAGGAGATCATGTGCGTTATCGGAGACGTCACCTTGATGGAAAGGAGACTGGCTAGGCTCATCAAAAAGCCAATGATACCCTGTTGTATTCGTTCGTCGTTAATGAACGCAAGAAAATAGGCAGGCGCTTACGGTGATGATAGAACCCCAGACAAACGTGCGCAGTTGCGAGAGCTCACTGGGAGCGTAAATAACATCTCCTGACCCAAATATGAGTTGAGTGATAGCAGGGACCTCTCCGGCAAGCACAATGACAGGAATGAGGAGCACTGCGCTCAGAAGGTTCGTGTACCAGGAAAGGTGCATGGCACTGCCTTTGACCACGTCCAGACTCTTCTTGATCACGACTGAGTGAACTGCAGTGATTGCTGAGCTCGCAACACCGAACGCAATGCCAAGCAAGGCAATCGGTGTAGCATCGAGGAAGATACCGACGAAGAAGCCGAGCGTGACCACTGCACAAGACAGAAGGATGCGGAGAGAAGGGCGGGTGTGCAAGAAGACATAGGAAGTCACAACTGTGAATGGGAGTAGCAGTCCACGGGCAACCTGATAGAACGAGGCATCAACATATTTGAGAGTATAATTACTGAAACTGCGAGAAGGTGAGCGGGAGGATGAATCGCATAGTAATGTACCTACCTCAGGCCAATAACATTCAATGTGACCATAGGCGTGAGTCCCTTGATGAGTTGTCCATCAATGTACAAGGGAATCTGTATAAGTTTTGTTGCGTGTGAAGCGAGGAACAGGACAACAGCGATCATAAGTTGAGTGAAGAGGAAAAAGAGCGGAGCCGAGGTCGTTTGCAAGACCCATTTATTCCTGCAGTACCTCAGCTGGTTTTAGGTTGAACATAGAAAGTCAGCGTACGCCATGACCATCTACGTAGAAGGGCTACCATTAGCTGGGAATTGGACAGCGAGATACTTTACGTACCGCCAATGCCGCTACGAGATAAAACAACACCGTTCCCACCTGAGCTTACTTGAGTCGTCAAAGAAAAACATCTCGGGACTCCGCACGACATACGACAAGGAGGTGGTTATTCTGCTGCTGCTGCCCGCGGGCACCATTTTGTGAAGACATGGTTGAACGTGTGCGTCCAACTCGGCCGCGTACAGGAATGGGGTGCTATAGTTAAGTTTGCAGGTCTTGCAATGGGATTAAGACTCGAGATTCTGTCGAGAAGGAGACGGTTGATGGGGGAATGCGTATAAGCGCAGTAAAACGGACAAGGCCGTTTGGGTGCAGTGTGTCCACTCACGTGAGGCCAAGCCACTCGCGCGTCGCGTTACACAAAATCAAGCTACTGACTTCTACACTTGTGCTTTGGAAAAAGGCCAGTCATGTCGGACGACGGCAGATACTCGATGGTCCCACCGCCTGCCATTCGGAACATTGGCAAGTGCAGGATTCCCCCCTCTTCAGGTCAGATCTGAATACATTGTCAGAATCCGACAACACAATAAGAATACTACTGGCAACGGACAACCACATTGGCTTCCTAGAGCGCGATCCAATTCGCGGTCAGGACTCTATAAACACGTTCAAGGAAATCCTGCAATTGGCAGTCAAGCATGACGTGAGTTGGCTTCTGCTCTGGCCGTATATACAGCATTGTCCACCTGCGAAAATTCATGCCGTTTGAGGTTGATAAGGTCGCTGATGCTCCGGGATTATTAGGTTGACTTCATCCTCCTTGCTGGTGACTTGTTTCACGAAAATAGACCATCCAGAGATTGCCTTTATCAGGTGATCGCTCTCCTACGCGAGTACACGTTAAGCGACAAGCCGGTCCAACTCGAACTCATGAGCGATCCTAACGATGGAAAGGCGGAAGGCTACAAGTACGCCACAATCGTGAATTTTGCCTGTTGCTCATGCACGTCTAGTTTCCCGGCAATTAACTACGACGATCCCAATTTGAACGTTGGCATCCCCGTTTTCGCAATCCACGGCAACCACGACGACCCACAAGGTGCCGGCCCGGTGAGTAGAACTCTCATGGTACGCAAGGCACGCCTACAATGCCTTCCAGGAGGGTGCCTTGTGCGCACTTGACGTTCTCTCTGTGTCTGGTCTTGTGAATTATATGGGGAAATATGATCTTCCCGTCTTAAATGCTGACGCACCACAGACTGGCATTGCGATAAGACCAGTCCTTCTCCGTAAGGGCACGACTTTCCTTGGGCTATACGGCGTGGGCAACGTCAAAGACCAACGCATGCATTTCGAGCTTCGCAGCAACCGAGTCCGCATGTACATGCCCCGAAACAAGAAGGAATGGTTTAATTTGTTACTCCTTCACCAAAACCGGTACGACGGGTGCTAGCACTGAACCTTGTTTGTAAAACATTCTCATCGACGTCACTCTCTCCTTATGACAGTGTGCGACATGGCCCCCAAGAGTCAGTTCCTGAGGGTATGTTCGATGACAGCGTGGATCTCGTCGTCTGGGGCCACGAACACGATTGCCGCATCGTACCCGAGCCCGTTGCTGGGAAAAACTATCACATCACGCAACCTGGGTCGTCGATAGCCACTTCTCTCGCTGACGGCGAGTCGATTGAGAAGTGAGTATGGTGCACCATGTGATGTGGCGTCCGTCCTCAGGCTCCACATTATTTTATCCCTTTTAGACAGGTTGCATTGGTGGAAATTCAGGGAAAAGAATTCCAGTTGCAGCCCATACCTTTGCGAACGGTCCGGCCATTTGTACTGGAAGACATAGCCCTCAGCGAGGCCTCCGAGGAGGAGGGCTTTGATATCAATGATCAAATCGCCGTGTCCAAATTCTTGAAATCTCGGGTAGGCTCAACTTGGCGGGGCCGAGAGTGCTCGTTTTTGAGTGATCGTGATAGATCAATGCGCTGATTGAGCAAGCCAACCGGCTATGGGATGATCGAAACAAGAAGGCCACAGAGGATGGAGAGGAGGAACTGCCACGTATGTTGCCGTTGGTTCGATTAAAGGTAGCTACGACTGGACCTCTATCGCTATTGTCTGACATGCAACATCTTTAGGTAGACACGACGGGCGTGAGTGAGATGTCCAATCCCATCCGTTTCGGCCAAGAATTCCAAGGTCGCATTGCAAACCCGCGCGACGTCCTGGTCTTTCATCGCGCCAAGAAGACAACACGGACTGCCAAGGTCGCGATTGACCAACCCGAGCTTAGCATCGACGATCCGGAGCTCTCCATTTCTGAAAAGCTGTCCAAGGTACGCGTACATACGCTCGTCAAAGAGTATTTGGCTGTGCAGGAGCTCCAACTGCTCGGTGAGGCTGGCATGTCGGATGCGATACAAATATTTGTTGAAAAGGATGATTCGCATGCGATATCCAAGTGAGCTGAGATTATTCGCCTTGGATTACTTACGAGTTATTTCAAGTCACGTGTCGACTGCGTTGAGGGCGCTTATGAAGGGTGTACAAGCAAACGGGGAGTTGGACGAAGCCGATCTCGATGATGTAGTATGTCATTTAAACAAAATCCCATCGCGTGATCTCTGTCGCTCACGGCCTTGTAGGTGAACAAGGTCAGGGAGCAGCATGAACAAGAGTACGCGGAACAAGTCGAGACAGGCAAAGTTGCCAAGTCCAAGGTTATCTCGCTCTCGGCACTACTTATAGTATTCGTAGCAGAGACTGACAATTTGTCAGGGTAAAGGCAAGGCCCGAGCAGAGGACTTGGATGATGATGCCTCCGTGGATTCGATGGTGATGGATGTTGATGTTGCTGGATCGGACTTTGAGGCACAATCGGACGAGGTAGTACCTCCCAAGAAGAAGGCATCAACTTCGAAGAAGGTAACCGCCGCCACCAAGGCGACTGCAAAGAAGGCGCCAGCTAAAGGAAGGGGGAAGAAAGTTGTTGCGAGTGAATCGGACGAAGTCATCGTACTCGATGATGACGAGGACGAAGAGGAAGAGGACGAATCCGTGCCACCCCTGACGAAAAGAACGAGCAGGGCAGCGGTGCTGAAGTGATCCGCGTCATTTCTCGCGTTGGACACGTTCGACTGACATGACCCTTAGCCAACCGGCTGCCAGGAAAGCACCTACGAAGAAGACGACGGCCTCCAAGGCAAAGAATGGAACGCAGCAATCGACATTGTCGTTTGCGCCTTCTGGACGGAGCTCGACCAGGGCGGCTGCAACGCGTGCGAGGGGGAAAATGGCGAGTACGGTGCGTGATTATGCACAAATGACGATACCAAACAGGAGGCACAACTTACACCTGAATCACAGGTGGACAGCGACGACTAGACACACGTTGTGCGCATCTATGATTCACATTGCCACTGCAACACGGTCGTGCCAGGTATCCATCTGTCTTGACTGGTGTGAATGCGGGCGATACGAGGGAATGAAGTAACAATGCGTGTGCCGCAGAACAAGCATGCTCCCACGAAGGTTTGCGTTAGTGTTTAGGGTTTGCCATGCATTTCTCATCCTCTAGCACGGTTTCCGATGCTGTACTTTGAACGCCTGCGGTCGTCGGGAAGAGCAAAGCCATCATTACATGCCACTGCCTGAGCTGACCGAGGAAGAGATCTGTGACTGACAGACCTGCGTCGTGAGTACTTGAGTATTGATCATACCCTCGGAATGATTACAAGGGAGATGTGTCCGAACGGGTAAACTATAACATCGGTGCTCTAGACTAGCATGAATGAGGAGATACCCGAGCGTGGTGTTTCTTTCTCAAGAGACACGACGTTTTCCCTCATTTTGAACGGTCGAGTCTCATTTCATGATCATATATCAGTGAGTTGGTCTCGCCAGGGTCCCAGATAATGAGTGAACGTTAGTTCAAGTTCCCTCATTTACCCTGTTCATCTCCGCTGCTCTACCCAACCCAGCAATATCCGATTTCCGACGGCTGCAGGGTGACCGAGACTTGAGAGGTTTACACACGCACGTTCATGATATCGTTCGCTGACCTGCCTCACGAGGTCATCGCGGTCATTCTCCAGGCCGCCCTCGACTCGGACGACACCACCGTTCCGAGTGACATTCTCCGCGTCTGCCAGCTCTTCCGCGATCTGGGCAGAGATCATCTCTATACCCATCTCAAATTCACTTCTGAGCAGCAGCTACGCCGGTTCGTGTGCTCTGAGGCACCCGCGTCCAGCGAGCCGATCACACCGCGCTCCCTGGTGGTCGTTCTTGCGGGGCGGGCCCAGTGCGGTGTGCTCCGACACCTTGGCGATGTCCTGGTGAAATGCGGGCAGCTCTCGCGCGCTGTCGCCGCCGCCGAAACCACGTCAACCCCACGCCACGTGCGACTGAAGTGCCTCCGTCTGCAGATGCACTCGTACTCGAGTGACTCGGCAGTCGACGTCCTCGAGCGGGGACTCGAAGCAGTCAGGTGAGCCCCGTCCCACGTCATCTGTCCATCCATGTCTATCCAAATTTCTCCACTCCTACGTGACCCGAGAACGGGCCCGCATTGACACGACACCCGAGTATCGACGATGATTGTGATCGCGCTCACCTCCATCCTTGGGGACCCCCCAAAAAGCCCAGATATGTTCGAATGGACCGGGCCCGACCCTGACCACCACTTTTCCATCGCGGTGAGTGGCACACTGCCCCTTTCATCTCGTAGATCTCATGCGGGTGTTCATTTTATTTGCCTGAATAATAAAATAATAACGATACACGAATTTGATACGATCGCGAAACGCAACACAACGAAACGAATTCCATTGGGGGGGAAAAGATCGTACCACCGGTAGCATCTTGCCTCTTCAAGCAATTTGCGTCGTGGTACAACGTCAGGGAAGTGACGGTGACCAACATCAGCTTTGCGACGAACTCCGATCCTGAGGGACGATATCCCCCTTTGTTGGGGGACGTTCCCAGCCTGCGCACGCTTTACATCGGGCAAGCCACGTTTTTGAACGCACAAGCGGTCGCCGGAATGTTTTGCCAGGGTGGCATGGCACGATTGGAGCTCGTTCGGCTTGTAGACGCTTATTCAGAGAGTATCTGGGGACCGAGACTTCGGAGATCGGACGTTGAGAAAGTCATCACGACGACGAGTCGCGCAGAGGTGCAGATGGCGATTATCGCACGGATCAAAAGGGTGGTGAGGTGCGAGAAGAAAACAGAAAGGATCATGGGCGGAGATCGCGTGGAAGGCAATCATATCCTGGAGTGACTCAAAGGAGATCTGGCTTTTGGGGTTGGGGGGTAAAAGAGAATACACGTTATGTTTACAGGTCGACTTCCCGAACGCCATCTTTGTCGACTACTTTGACTTTGTACCTTCCCGGATCGACTACTAATCGCTTGGAGACCTCGTTGATGCACCGTCTGAGGGTGTCGAGGCCTTCTTCGAGCGTCGCATCCGGATTGTGATATCTGAAGGCGAGGGCGGTGAGTCTCCTCTCGTGTGCAAACGTCATCGATGACGCACCTGTCCAACAAACTCAATGCAAAGTAACTGCCGTATCCGTGGGCCGCAAAGGGTGCCTCGACTATCGTGCCCAGATAATCCAACCAGTAGAGAGTGGGTTTGTCTTCTGCGAGGTCATATCCGCCGATGAGTAGGTTGACTGAATATGGATTTCTGGATCGAAGAGATTCTGCAAGCGAGCGACGGATCCACGAAGCGGCAGCAAACGGACGAAGGGGGTAGAGATGACGAATCTGGTACAAGCGAATGTTGCGTTCGACATACTCTGCAAACTGGATCGTATCGCCTGGCGAGAAAAGGGTACGACGATCAGCGAAGAGACAGACGTGCGTGCTTGACTGACCGACCTGGTTCACCGGAATAGGCCATGAGCAAGTGTGAGCTGAGTTCCTTGATTTTGTCGAGGTCGTCCTTCATCTTGACGATGGATCTTGCTGCGCTCGTGTCTGCTGCGACGATCACGTAGCCCTTTCCAGTGAGCGCAAAGGAGGTCTCCATGTCGTGGTGGTGGTAGTACTGTCCTAGTACGCGTCTGGAGCGGGGACGCGCGTCGAAGGGTTTTGATTAATTATTATTTTATTTTATTTTAACTTTGTGAATAGCTCGAGACTAGTCGCTATGGAGGTTTTGTTCCGACGAAACCCCAGCTTTGTTGCAGTTTTTGGGCGTCCGGTGGACCGCTGAAACTCGAGGCTTGGACTCCTGAAACATCGGACGATACCACGTTGTCGAACGTTGACAAGGTCAACTTTGCCCGGAAGGTTTGGCGTTTTCGAACACCGTCCGTGTCGATCTCGTTCTTCGTGTGCATAATGGACGGTGGGTCGGAACTGTGTGGGCGTGGCAACCCTTTGCCTTGAGAATAATGAGTTGCGTTGCGCTCGCCAACCCATCCGATTTTCATGAGGTGCATTCTGCACGACGTGCCCACCTTGGGAACATCTCGGCAAATCTCCCAAGCCCTGGCCTAATCCATACGCTTCCTCAGTAGGCAAACATGTGTGTAACTCATCTAACCAGGTCTTCTATCGACTTACATTATTTCCTGCCGTCTGTCAACGGACCTCTCGTCCGATTCTCAGCACCTCGGAGGTTCGCCAACCGCAATGGCGACTCCCGTTCTCGATGTCCATTGTCGAGTTCACCAGGGGAAAAAAAAGGTACATGTCTTTAAATTCGTCTGCCCCGTTGGCATGTCAGTCTTGACCACCTTTGCAAGTCCACAAGTCGAATGTCTGTGTCGGTCCTGCCATCGACCATACGTCTCTCCCTCGTGCGGCGGCGTGTCGTCGTCAACTCAATTCTTCATTGATTAACCCTTGCATTGATTCGTCCAAAATCCGCCTAGGGACGACAAGTCCTCGTTTCGCACCTAGATCTATTCGGATCTCGTAGGGCGTGCCCAACGCGACTTCCCCATCAAGAAGGTCACTGGAAGCTCGCATTCTGCTACTCACGATAAACCGCCTTAATTTTAGCCAAGCGGCTCTCTCCACCACATTTCCATTTCATTTCTTCCCCTTTGGTATTTTGGATAAATATGAGCCCTCCTTCTACCCTAGAAAGACATTCGCCCCTCCCCTGCTCATCAGACCCGTCATGTCTTCGAGGTCCTCCGCTGTCTATGCCAGCGCCGCTGGTGTCGTGTACGAACCGTACACTAGCACCTCTTCCTCGACCACGTCCGTCATCTACGATGACCCTCCAAAACCCTCACGCAAAGCTTGGGTCGACCCAGCTTCGCTCTCCAACTACGGGGACGTGTCTCAAATACAGGGCAACGTCTCGGCCCATGTCAAACAGCTCATCCTGAACACGTTCATCGCCTATGGTGCCGGCGATGAACAGTGCTTCGGGCACAATGTCGCCAAGGCCGTCAAGTTTGTCGACATCAGCGCCTACGACAGTAAAGAAAGGCAGGGTCGAATGGAGGCCATGACCACTGCGGAAGTGGTCGTCAACAAAAGTAGGCGTTTGCGTCGTGACACGTTCGAGTCTATCGTCTGATGACCATTCCCCCCTCAGGCATGCTAAACGGGGCGGGGATGCTCCACGGGGGATGTCTCGCGTTCTTGATCGACAACTGCTGCAGTACGCCGCTCGTCGCCCTGGGCTTGATCCAGAACGTCAACGGCGTCGGCGTCACTCAAGCTATGAACGTCATCTTCCACTCCCCCGCGCCTGCGTACGTCGTTTGATGCCTTTCGGCGAAACGTACTTGTAGCTAACGATTAGATGACGCAGGGGGTCGTGTCTTCGAATTGTCAGCACCTCTATTGCCATGGGCGGGCGCATCATGAGTGCTCGATGCGAGGTAAGCAGCTCCGAAGCTGGCTGCAAGACCAACCCTGATCGTGATTCTAGGTCATCAACAAGGGCACTGGCAATATCGTGGCGTCTGCGTATCTGAACAAAATGCAACCTGCAATCTCAAAACTATAGACTACATGCTGTGCATGGCTCATCCTTTTCCTTTGCGTACTCCTGGTGACGACAAAGACCCCGCTCTTCGATTGTATCCAAAGCACTTTTCTCTAATTCTGCACTTATACCCTACGCAAGATGTATCATTCATACACATACTGTTCTGGCTACACACAAAAAATGATAACACGATACGTTTTTGGTTTCTTGGAATCTCTGCCAAAAGTTGCTTGACGGAATACGTCCGAATGAATGACAAGCTTGGGAGTCGCATCAAGTCGGAGTGTCGCCTCCCTCGATCGGTCGATCGTCCGACCCTCGATGATCGCAAGCGAAACCCAAGGAGTGAGTACATGAGCTCCCCCAGCCTGCCGTACGTACGCGCGTATCAGAACTACAACTTAACCCCACCGTACTCGACGCATCGCGCGAGGGCCCCTGCAAAAAAAAAAAAAAGAAGAACCACAATCGGGCATCGGGCATCCGGGTCCACATGATGAAACTTTTTCTGACGCAGAGTTCGAATCAAGGGCTACACGAAGTGGTCCGGCCGCCATACTATCTATCGCCATGACCACACGGCCCCGGGTTCTGTAAAGTCTCGGAAAAGCCGGAACAGCGCTGCTAATAGTCCTCACTTGGGTCGCAACGTGACGGCGAACTCGGAGAACTGCGTGCGGGGTGTGTTCATATAGCCGTCCGCCGGCCAAAAGGTAAATTCGAATCGGAACAACTTGCGCCGGGCA
Source organism: Guyanaporus albipodus (assembly GCA_038088995.1). Lineage (NCBI taxonomy): Eukaryota > Fungi > Basidiomycota > Agaricomycetes > Boletales > Boletaceae > Guyanaporus > Guyanaporus albipodus. The sequence goes on from JBBPKA010000032.1 coordinate 134,465, forward strand.
CGCGCCCAATTGACCTACTCAGCTCGTGTGCGTCCATTCAATAGATTTTGGACAGAGGGAAGTCCTCATCATAACGAACAGCGTTCAAACACTCGCGTCGGGGCCACCATCTGCACTGGCTGACTGAAATGAACACCCATCCCGGCAAGACCTCACTCGACCGTTTGAGCGATAAAATAAGGACGGAGCTATACTTGCTGGCCCTCGTCCCGTCAAAGTTACGGACTACTCGTACAGGACCCATGCTGGACTCGTTATCGTCGCATATAGGTGCTCCGATTCCCCAGTGCGCTTACACATGCCAAGGAAGAAGCGGCGACCCGCAGAAATCGCGTTTTTGATAAGAGAACTCCACCGACTGGGAGTGCCCGCCCGCCGCACCAGGGGACACACACACGGGTATGAATCAACGGGAGAAACGTTTCACGACCTGTCGCAGACCGTCTCAAATAGATCACGCGGTCAGGACACCGTTTCTCAGGCCCCCCAGCTTTTCTCTGCGCAGCTTTTTAAATGAAACAGCGCCAAGCGAGCCCCGATTGACATGTACATTGAGGTATGTCTCGACGGGTTCGGGATAGCGTGCCGTCGACGCGGTGCAATGTCCACACCTCACACCTGATGTAGTGCGGCAGAGCCATCTAGTCGCACATGAGGTACTCTTGTCATTCCCATGCATTGCGAGAGGGTCATCGTGGTACCGTGCAACACTCGCACGATTCAGGGACCCTTGCCGTCCCCACCGCACCTGCGGTACCAAAAATTTGGGTTCATTGCTGACGGTTCGCGGTCACAGTAGTCATCCTTCGTACAATCAAGTCCAGGCACACAAAGTGCCGCGACCGCTTCGTCCTCGTGGGCCAGGCCTGACGACAGTTCGCTTGACGACACCCTCAGCCCTAATAATATATAGTTGTATGGGGATGTGGGATCCCAGTCCCCCAAGACGGGCATACAGCCCCCCCCCGGCAACGCTTGGCAATTCCAGCACGGCTACTGGGTTCGTTTGAAATCAGGGCCTTCATGTTTCCACCGCGGTCCAAGGCGCCGCTTTGGCTCGCGTTGCGTGGCCCACCTCCATCAGCATACGTAAGACAAACCATACGCTCCTCTGGGCCGATCTGGCGCGATATCTTTCTTCCCTCATGCAGTGGTCGGGCGACTCTGTAGGCCATGATCACCCTGCGGATAAGTACACCAAGCGATTGCACGCAAGATTGCATAGATGATAACTCACCCAAGGAACTTGTTGCACCGTTGAGAGTCGGTGATCATCCAAGGCACCTAATAAACTGCTAACTTGCCTTACTGGGGCCGGATTGGACCAACCCAGGGCTACATTAAATTGGCTATCACCGACGAGGGACGCGCACGCGTTTGCCCGGGCACGCGGATTACCAGAAGACGGCCGACCGTCCCAACACACCCGTATAGGCGCAGCCAGGGCGGAATACAACAAGAAGAGTCACGGCCTCCGAGGCGGCGTATCATATTAGTCAGTTGCGGCGCAGATCACTGCCAGGCGGACAAGCCCAGGTCCTCCGGAAATCTGGGAAGAGGCTCCCGGGAGAACGACCGGTCTAGGTAAATGGATGGGTAGGATGTAAACATTGCAAGTAGCGTAAAAGATAGAAGCAGCACTCGCGGGTACATCCGCGCGCTTTGCATCCTTCTCCCGAGGAGATTACTGGATGTAAGGAAGCCCACAAGTTAATAGGCCATCACCGCGGGGAAGGTTCACCAACCGACTGAGCGGGAGTTGCGATTCCCAACGAGTCAGGAACTTGAAAGCAACAGGTGGTCGTGGGGAGAAGAATGGATTGCGTCGTCAATAATACAGGCACGAGATTGAACGCCTTGCGTTGATTCTATTTGAACAACACTGCAATGCGAGCAAAAAGTGAACTGCGAAAGTCTATCTACATTGAGTCTATTGAGAATCGCGGGTAGAAATGTTACGTACGTCCCACATTCATCCGGGTCCATCGCTCCGAACCCAACTAACTTTGGCCCGAGGCTAAGTGGATCAAACATGACGCTGTACACAGGTGTGCATTAGTATCGCCCACGATCACTTCGCTAATAACGTTGTGAAGGTTGGTGGTCGTGTGGTCCTTTCCGAGAAGTACACGCGACAGAAAACAGATATAGTAGAAATTGGACTATGGTGACCAAGGTTGCACCATAAAGCCGAGGCGCCAGGAGTCTGATCCCCTGACTATTTTAGCGCGTGAGTTCAAATATCACATACAGGTCACACGACCACAAAAAACTAGCAGTGATAGGTCGCTTACCAAGGTAATCGTCTAAGGGGACCTGACGGAAACCACGAAGATAATGACATGCGCGGGCACATCAATGACAGTGACAAGATACCTTTGCTGTAAATTTGAAACATTATACATGGCCTGTTGAAACGATGAATGGGCTCGGGCGGGCCTTCTGAGGATTTGAAGGTGGTCCTAACCACCGGTTACCTCGGTGACCAGGTAACTGATTCCCTGAAAACTCGTTAACCTCGTCGAGTTCACTTCATAAGGATACCGATGAATTCGAGTCGACCCTCGATAAAATCAAATTAAATCAAGGACATTTTCTCGCTTTGATTGTTTGAACTGTCCTCTTCTTGAGCCACCGTTGCACTTTGGTCATTGAGTGAGCGTGTAACCTATCTTCAGGTGTCTCTTGCTCGCCATGACTTCAAAACGATGCTTTGTCAACTTCACCAGCTCAGACCGTAGTTTTTTTCGTTCCCTCCATTTGGTTCTTCCTCTGCTGTGTATCCGTGCCAACTCGATCTTTTCGTTGCATGTTCAAGTTGTGGTCCAAGTTGTAGTTGTGACACTTCAAAAATGGCGGATGTAACCGAGCAACGTAAAAGTCATGTTTGTATATACAGGGGCTATTTACCTAATGTAGTGTGTCAGGGGATCCCCGCCGCATCTATCTTACTGCTTTCCTGCTTGCATCTGAACTGGTCGTGCCGTATGTTCACACCATTTGTGTTCACAAGCTGCCTTCTAGTTGACATTGGTTTCGGTAGTCGTTTTTGGATTTACACAGGACCCACCGATTCTCGAGGAAACACTAGGGTTCGACGAACTATTGCTAGAGAACACGACATGCCGCTCGTCGCTTACTATGCATCTTCCTGCCCTGACTGCCACCATCGATGATGGCAGGCAATCGGTGCTTGATAACCTACACACAGCAGGCTATTTGCCGAGCAGACAGAACTTCATGGAAGTGTGCCATACCATGAACTCTTGTCGGGCCAGTTGAATCCGTCGGTAACCCTGGAGCAGGCTCGCCTTCAAAAAGACATCATAACAAATTTACTCACCAGATCAGTGGTGGACGGACAGTGGTGATGTGGTATTAGTACCAAGGTGTAGACCCTCAGCTCAACTCACGAAAGGTATTACAGTCAGAACGTGAGTATTCTTTAATGTGAGATCTACTTGATTCCATAATGTTTTACTCACACTGTTGTCCTTTACAGTATTGACAAACTCCGTCGAGCAATTTGCCCCACCGGATGCCCAGCTTTGAAACCCATCGTGGCCCTCACCTCCGTCAGTCGTCCAACACACGGTGATTACGTGTATCTGTGCTTGCCTAGGCATATTCTCCGTGAACGCGTTCTTGTTGAGACCTCTTGTCGACCGCCAAGCGTTCCATCACCCTCTCTACCTCCTTGTTCCAATCCGTCGTTAAGCAGAAATACGAGGCAACCACATCGGTCCAAGCCATCCCGAGGGCTAAACCCGACCATAGCCCAAAGAGACCCCACTGCAGTTTGAACGCCAACCAGAGGCTGACTGGGATGCCGACACAATAGAACCCACTTGTCCCGACGTTGACTGTCAACACCCGGATGTTAATCAAGTGGGGGCGTACTAGCTCACCTAATATTGATCAGTGCGCCCAATGTCTTCCGGTGGTTGTTATTTTCAGCTATTGAGATACTGGGCACGAGATATGGGACACACCTGTCTGCCACGGGAACGCAGAATACCAGCGAGCACAGCACCCAACTGGTCGAAAAGTTGAGCGAGTGCCGACAGTGGGAGTATAGAAGCCACCAGCGTCACGACCGCTTTGGCAAAAACAGGTGTAATGAACAATCGATCCTCGCAAATAGGTGCCTGAGAGACATACCTGGGTCACTATTGAACATGTATCCCCACATCGCTCGGAAGACCACAAGGATACCACTTTCACGACTGTCAGATACGGCAAACTAAGGGGTAAACCCGGACCTTAGGAACAGCGCAAGGACAGTACAAATGACCAGAGAAGCGTTGGCGGCGACACCGGCACGGTGGGCGTTCTTCTCTCCGAGGAGATTGCCGACACTGAAGGGATCATCAGACGGCCCCAAAGGTCCCGGTTAGGGTTTGTGCTAACCGGACAGAAGTCGCAACAGCCAGCGCATATGGGACTTGGAAGCAGGTTGCAACTGTGGAAAGTAGCACAGACTGAGATGCCAAGGGTATAGGACCAAGGCTACAATAATTTACTGAGCCGCAGATTCATGGGGTCATTGTCAGCACTTACAAGCTGGCGGCAACTGCGGTCGTTTACCGTGAGCTATTTTTGAAAGAGTGAAGGGCATGGAACATACGTCCAACGAGCTCCCAGGACCACCACTCCGATGCAACTTGACCTATGTCAGAGGTGAGTACATGAATGGTAACACGACAGATTTCGTAGGCACGTACCAACACCACCCATGCTCAACCTCGCCAAAGTACCTAATGAGGTCAAGCAGTGTGAGGAGATGGGATACCATGCTGTTCGGTCTACAAAGAATATGCCATAACAAATAGATGCGACAGAAATCAAATTATATGCGATGGAGGTCGCAATAGGCGCTCCAATAAAGCCAAGACGAATCGAATCGGGGCCCCATACTGAAGATCCCATCAAGCTCTGTAACACGGCCGCAAGATGGCGACAACTCACCAAGGAGATAACTCAGAAGAATGTTTATCGGTGCAACACAGAAGATGATGCGTGCAGGCACATCAAACAACCCTTGGTGCGATAATAAGCTTGCCGCATACGATGATGGCATCATTACTCTTACCCTGAGCTTGGAAATATCGGCTTGAATGGAGTCTTTGGTTAAGATGACGAGCGGTAAAGGAAGAAATAGCTTACCGGGAAACGCAGTTGAAGGAATACGCTGGAAGACTGAAGGAAGCCCATCTCAGGTAAGTCCCAGCAAGTCTCGCGACCTCCATGTCTTGCTTCAGTGCCAAAAGGAGGGCCTCGCCGTTGAGCCAAACTACGTAAATAGGCTGGAAGTGCCCATGTTCATTATGATGTCGTCGATTAGCGCACCAGACTTACTATCAACATGAGAATCTGAAGAACGACTGTCCTGATTACGTAAGCGTCATCTCGTTGAACGGTATGAGCACTTACCCATGCGTTGAGCCCATAGTCCGACGAGTTGTGGTTGACCCGAAGTCCATGCACTCGGCAAGACGGTGTCCAATGCACAAGTCATGCCTTGGATGATACTGAGTCCAGTGACGTTGGCCGTCATAAAGCCGATCGTGGCGGCAGCAAGAGCGATGGTAGAGATGTGTCCAATGGAAATCACTGAAGACATGATGATGCTATGTTCAAGCACATGCGTACTTTTGAAATTATTTCAGCAAGAATGTACATATGCAAAGTAGGAACAGAGTATACACACCCGAATACAGGAAGAGCAAATCTGATGAGCGTTTTGATTTCTTGCCGAAAGACCAACCAAGTGTCGTTTTTGGGCAATCCGTGGTCGACGCATTCCTCAGTGCGCTCAGAGGCCAGCAATGCAGTTGTTTCTAATGGCGGTGCTTGGAGACCGGAATCTAGAACCTTTGTCTTGACATTATTTTTAACAAAAAAGGACGTGAAAAAGTGTTTTATCATGGACGAGACAAGAGGCTAGGATGACAATTGTTTGTTTCTGCAAAAGTGTGATGTGCGCCTCCCTGTGCCGTGTTTTGACGGGGAAATGAAGGCGTATACCGTTAAGTTCGTTGTCCCGTTACAGGGCGAAGATGAGCAGGCGGAGCGGGTGAAAGGTAGAAGATAGGAAGACAATAAATAAGAAAATCTGTGTTACTTATCGATCGCGGAGTGCGGCGCAAGGTGATGATCGGGTGAGACTCGCTGGCGGAATCAATATATTTCAGGGACAAGTCAGGGTGACTCGCGCTCGGCCCGCCTTGTCAGGTGATGATACGCTCTCACACCAAGGGAAGAAAATAAAAGGAAGCGATGAATTACCCTCAGCCCGGGCTTCAAAGAATCGGGAACGCACTCGAACTCGAGGACGCTTTAACGCCCATGAACTTAAAATGTTACCACTACAGTCGCTGCTTCATTTGAGTGTTAGGTTCAATGATGAAAGACATAAGCATCAAACCTTGCCAAACTGAGGGGCTCTGACAGTGAACGGGGCAGGGACGGTCTCGATGGAGTCAACCGTGGCGTAGCTCACAGCGCTCGCGTCTAAGCGGGGGAATTCGAAAGAAAAGCGGTAATGAAGAAGGTTGAGGTAATACACCTTTCTTTCCCTGGTACAAAATAGGAGCCTTTCCAGGGGGTTAGGCGCCACGATAGGAGATAACTACGTACATCGACGAGAGGTTCGAGTGCAAGTAAGGACTCATTACTAACCCTGGGTCTTCCAAGAAGCATTGGACGTGATAAACCCAACCCATAGGAAATTGTTCGGCGAACAGAGGTTGGCTATCATCACTGTCAATCATGGCGTAAAGAACATGATTTCGTCAACCCATTCAGGCTTGGTCACGTCCGCCACCAGTAGGCTTGATGGTATCGATCACTGATTTCCAGTTCACGAAGAGTTGGATTAGTCAAACCAAGTTGACGACTGAACACTGCCGAAGAATTGGTCGCATAGTGGTTGGATATGCTCAACGAACTTGATTAACAGCAAAAAGAATCACCTGCGACTCATCTCAGGGGAACTATGACTAACGCGATCACGTGATCAAATTGCACCCGTTGTTCGGGTTTGACGGTCTCAGCGCGAAGAGGGCGTATCACTATATCTCGCGGAATGGACGACGGTTCCGAGTGGTCCATTGAAATTCTCGACGGCGTCGGTAATATCACTGATACCACAAAGCAGGTCAAACAAAGACCTCCTGCCACAACCTCCAAAGAGTACGTGTCGCGATGAACAGCCTTCGTTCGTACCTTGTCAACCGAGCGCCATTCATGTACAGAATCCACCCGTTCTTTTCAGGCGACTTTTCGGCCAAGGCCGTGATCTCTGACGTTCAGTCAGCTGGACGTGGAATAGCGAAACGCTCTCTCGACGTGTCCCAAACGCCACACATACTTCCGACTGAACGGCAAAATTCAACCTCTGTGGCAAATGGCGGAAAGGGGAATAGAACAAATCTATTCAATTTCGCTCAGTTGAGTACATTTCCCGCAAAATTTGGAAACCGTTGTCGAATCCTTGTCTAGCGACACCGAATCACGGACTCAGCCTAAAAAACATGAGCCGATCCAGCCCTCGAGGAATGCATCAGGGGGTTCATCCACACAAAACAGCACCACAAGTAAAGGCGATGAGGAAGAGTCACTTCCCATATATTCTTTCATGGAATACGACGATGCGCCGGCTGTAGTGTACACCACATCTGAGAGCGAGGCAAATGATCTCGTCCTAGGATTAAAAGGGCGAGTCATTCTTTGCCATCGCATGACTAGCCTTTTCGAACTGAACTTTTTTAGCCCTCTAGGTTTCGACCTCGAGTGGCGTGTCATGTGGCAGTCCAGTGCGCAGGAAAGGAGGACGGCGCTGGTACAGTTATGTGACCATGATACTATTTTGCTCATTCAAGTCAGCCGTATGAAACGTATGCCCTTCGATTGCCTTGTCCCTTGGTCAATTCTGGATTAACGGTTTGCGATAGGATTCCCTAGGAAGGTTTCGGTCAGTCTTGGAACGTCTTTAATCCGTTGCCTGGTGGTTCTGATGTACAAGCAGGAGGTCATTGAATCTGCAGATGTCGTGAAAACGGGTGCCAACATCCTTGGTAAGTTTCATACAGCTTCCAAACCTCTCTCACGCACTATTTCCACTAGACGACGGTGAGAAGCTCTTTCGGGATTTTGGAATTCGGGCCAGCGGACTTGTGGAACTAGGCGCGTTTGCGTCCTGGGCCGATGATAACTTCAGCACGGTCTACAACCGAAAAATCGTCAGCCTTGCCAAGATGGTCGCCATGTACCTCAGAAGGAAACTTCTCAAAGGCAAAGTACGGACCTCGAACTGGGAAGCGGATCTCTCGAACAAGATGGTTGAATGTAAACCCTAGTCGTGATCAACGTGACTTTGGCCATGTCGCTCACCTTTGCTCACTCAGACGCGGCCAACGATTGCTATTGCGCACTCATGGTGTATGAGAGACTGCAGGAGATCGCGTTCCGGACGGGCAAGGCCCTCGACCCATCGACATATTCATGCCAAGTCGACCCCGGTGCAGTCGCGCTCAAGCTTAACTACGCCTCGCAGCCAATGCTTTCGCGCAACCCCAGCGCACGCACGAATCTGCCGCCGCCGGTCCCAGAGTACTGCATACCTGAACCCCCGCGACCGCAGCAGCTCCGCGCGTACAAACTCTGGCACGTGAACAAGATGCCTCTCGAGCAAATGTGCATGACGCTTCGGACGGCGGGCCGCGTCGAGCCGCTGAAGGAGAGCACGGTCATGTGAGTCGCCCATGCTTGTGTTTACGCGTGGGTGAGCGTTTCGTGCTGATGTGTCCTCCGGTACTGGTATCGTTAGATCGTACGTTATCGGAGCATTGCAGGCGGATCCGCGATTGCCATTCGACATGGCCGACCTCAAGACGCTCGTGTCCATGGAGGCGAGCAGTTGGCAGCGCCATCGACAGTGGATCGCATCGCACGGAACGGCGCGTGAAATGACAATGGGATGACCTTGGATCATTGGCGGCGTGCCCGTATGCCTGTATCTGTACACATTTCTGCATCTAGATCTATATTCGCTCATACCCTCAGCGTTCGATGGGTCTCGCTGGCGTTCATTTTTCACTGGCTTCACCCATGTATATAGGATCACAAATGCTACTGACCAATTGACCAGATCACAGACCCTCCACTGTACGACCCTCCACCAAGCAAGTTAGCACAAGCCCATGTCTACTCATGACTGCGTGTCGATATCCACATGAAAAACAATCACAAAACATCCTACGAATTGATAGTCTCCCAGTCTCACGTCGTGCCCGCGATCGCGCGTCTTCGACGTGGCCACGGCCACGTCACCGGACACTCGCGGCCCCTACGCACCCGGAAAACGTACATCCCTGCAAACATGAATAAGAACTGGTCGTGCCAAAGTGCATGTGTGAGCCTTGATCGCGCGGAAGAGAGAGGGAAAAAAAGAAGACGAACATTGAAGCCAGTCACCCCAAGAACGACGCCCAGATCCCTCCAGTGATGTCCGTACGACACGTTGAAATACAGCTGCAGGTACGCGTCTGTCGTTCGGAAGGGACAGAACGCGCACGCGGTGGACGCGTTAGGGTCGGCAAGGTAGCCGCCCGCGAAGGCGATGTAAGGGTCTAGGTAGGCGCTGCAGTTCACCCCCCTGGGTGGTTCGATCGTCACGAGCTCGGTGGGCGTGCAAGTGATCAGCTGGTTTCCAAGCGCTGTGCGAACTCGTTGTCAGCACACCTCCACTAGTGCGGTCATGCGGAAGACTTGCCTTGACCCAGTAGACCCTCGACGACATAAGTAAATGGGGAGACGTAATACATCCATTTCCACCACCCGAGTTGAGGATATGTTTGCAGGACACCAGAGCTGTAGGAGGTCACGGTCCCCATTTACGTCAGTACGAACAAGATACCCATATCCCAGGAGAGCGGTAAACTTACAAGACGAGCAAAAACGACAAGAAGACGCTGAACAAGGCGGATGCGACAGTCCCGTTGGGAGAGATCGTCACGACCGCCTGTCCAAATGAGGTGTAGTACAACGGGAACACGATGCAGTAGAAGAGATACGAAAATCCAGCGCGAGAAGGGTCGAACCCGGACGTCCAGTACCAGCAGACAAACACCAAAGATGATCCAAGTATGTTCCAGGGGACTTCAACCAGAATCTCTGACACGAGGAAGACAGGCCACGTGTACATTTTTGCAAGGCGCTCTCGCACCTCGTACACCGTCCGGCTCTCGATGAACTTGGCCTGAAATTGCTGTGCTAATGGCACACAAATTGCCACCGCTATGAAGACCGACTACGTTCAAAGAACCTTAATCAGTTCGCCAGGCTTGGAATAGCACAGAACTGTCACGTACAAATAATTTATCCCTACACCCTTGCAGGGAATTGTCTGCTCTGTAGAACGAAAACCCTATAATGAGCCCAGCAGCAATGCACACAACCATCTTTGAATATATATACGTCGGGTTTCGCCAGTTGCACACGAAGCCGCGCTGCGTGACCACCGCGAGTTGCTTTATCCAGGGACTCGCAAACTCAGAATATGTCCCCGTGGTCAGGACAGGACGAGATCGTCCCTCTTGGTGAATGTCTTCTATTTCGATGGCCAACTTTTCTGCTTCCGGGGAATCTTTCCAGATCTGGTGCCAGTCTGTCGTACACGTCGTCGTCGCGCCAGCCCCAATGACGTCCAACATGTACTCGGCCCTAGGCGGTGCGCGCACCACATATTAAGCGAGCGATGTTCCATCGGAGAAGGCGACTACTCACGGATTTGCCTCAGCGGGACAACGAGGAGCGCCGTTCCGTTCGAAATACTCAATCATCGTCATAGACCTTTCCCCAATGTCGCCAAAGTAGACCGTTTGTCCGCCCTTACGTAGTAACAGCAATCTATCAAACACCTGGAACAGCTCACCGGAGGGTTGATGAATGCTGCGCGCATCGACTCGTCAGCGACTCCGTCAACGCAACACTCGCGAACGCAACTCACGTGCAAAGGATAGCCTGCCCCTTGTCAGCGAGCTCACGAAGGAATGTCACGATGGCCCAAGCAGACTGCGAGTCAAGGCCAGATGTCGGCTCGTCCAGAAAGAGCAATAATTCGGGCTGAGCGAACCTTTGTCAGCCAAACGCGACGTAGAACAAGTCCTTCGAGACCTTACCTTGGCTGCGAGCTCAACGCCGATAGTGGTGCGTTTCCTGTGCTCGACACCCAACGAACCGACGATGGCATCGGCGTGGGCTTCCAATCCACACCTCTTCAAACAACTGTCAACACTATTCACGAGTGGCCAGGTAGGATCAGAAAGGAGGAACGTATTCGGAAGTTCACAAAAACGCACTAGGCTTCTTTCTCGTCCATTGGGACAGATGGGGGCTGCCGGAGTCTCGCTGAAAACAGAAGTGCCTCACGGACCGTCGTCTCCGCCGTGTGGGTGTCCATTTGTTGGACGTACCCCGTCTGGGCACGGAAGTTCGCAGGGAGCTCACGGCCGTTCACCAGACAATCGCCCTGCACGACGCCAACCGAGACATGCTGGGCAAGTACGTTGAGCAACACCGTCTGTCCGAATCGTTTGCGTGATCAGAACCGACATTGCCAATAGCTCAAAGGCTCACCTTTCCTGCACCGGTTTCTCCCATCAATGCCGTCAACTTTCCAGGGCAGACATAGCCAGAGACATCGTCAAGCAGCTTTCGCATCTTGCCTCCTGAAACGGGCACCTCGTAACGGATGTTCTTCCACGAAAAGACGTTAGCTTGATATGGTCTCGTGGATTTGAGATGTCTCGCGTCAGTCATGTCACTAATGTCCGGCTCCTTCTGCTCTTCTTGGGACCCTTCCGAGACAGCTTTCTCTTCGTCCGTAGGCTGATACGAGGGCACGCGACCGCGCTCTGTTTTGAAAAGTGTTACCGTGGTGTCTCGTGCAGTCCGATGATTGAACTGAGTAATGAGGAGTAGGATCATAAGAGTGCCAAAGACGAAAACCCCAAGATACCCCAAGTTCTATTCAAGAGCAGAGCGTTATGAGGCATCTAGTACCCGCGACCGGAGTGACTACGTACCCTCCAAAGATTCGAATAAGAGTACCCATAGGATAGATACGTGTAGGCATCTCCGGGTACAGTGGCCATACCAGGCTGCGATCCCACCGTATTGCATGCCTGATTGGAGAACGTGACGTTCTCGTATCCAGGACCCGATGGAACAAGCGTTGTGCAAGTCCCATTGATTGTATGAAACTCGTTGACCATCAACGATTCGTATGTATAACGGAGAGGCTGTTGGGAACACGTCAGGGGCACCTATGAGGACAAAGGAAAGTATTTCGCACGCACGTTGAGGTATGTAATCCAGCGCAGCGCCCAGACAATATTCGACAGACGGACCGCAAATCCGGTGTACAAAACTAGGACCAGGACTAGCACGCCCGCTATTGGGAGAGCGGTCTCTTCGCTCGTAGTGAAAGCTGCGATGCTTCTGAAGCAGTTCTTCATCACGAACGTGACGGTAAAAACGAATACCAAATACGTGCTGCGGGATACATGAACCGGACGGCTTTTTGATAGGTGAAAAGGAAATGACGCACAAAAATTGGTACGCAGATTTCTGCAGACCAACTAGAAAATAAAGAATGGCCGACATGGTTGCAACAGAAATGAAACCGATCGGAAGGTCGACAATAGTGTGAGCTAGACCCTCGATGAAGGGGTAGTACAATGCTCCCTTCTGGTGACGGTTGACAATCATGCGTCGTGCAAAGAGGCCAGGTATTTCAGCCATGGAGAGAGTAGAACAACAGAACAAGGCGCTGTGAGGGACAATGTTGAGTGTGACCGTACCAAAGGCTGACGAGATAGGCATACAAGTAGAGCAAACACGCCCGCGAAAAATACGCGCTTGTGTCATTTGCAACGTGAAGGAACACAGTCCCAATGAATACAGCTTGGAAAATCTGCGACCTGCGACAGTCCATCATTACAAATCAATGTGAAACAGGTGAGCGAAATCAACAAGATGTTGCACGAACCCCACTTGGATGATCTGCGTGAGCCAGTCACCTTTGAGGATCTGCCATCGTCGCTGCATTACTGCGTGTGCTTGCATGGGGATCGATAGCATGTATGACTGATTGCTAGAAGCATATCTTGCACGTTCACTTGCAGCGCCTCTATCATAAGCTCTCTTGAGCTCGGGTTTGTTGACGTAAAGGTGATGGTATGAATCTATCGATGAGCGATTCAACTGCGCAAACGTGGATGTCCTAAAATAGGCTGCCATCTCGTCTGCCGTGCGGGGTATGACGTCCTGAAAACCAGGGCGGACCCTTCTCCCGTGAGGATCGGTTGCTACATCATGGATCAACACGTGGAAGAAGCAAAAGACGGCCTCGAGACGTACTCGCCACCAAGAAATCAGGCGTGGTTTGCCTATTTTGTGGTTCATACCCCATATCCATGAAATACTGCTTTGCCTCTCTTGCAGGCCCGTAGTATACCATCCGTCCCTTATAGATGAGGCAAACTTTATCAAACTGCTCGAAAAGCTGCTCGCCAGCTTGGTATATTGAAACAATAGTCGTGGTCCTGGCCGCATCGGTAGCAACGCGAAGTGCGCGGATGAACTCGAGTGCTGTTGACGAGTCCAATCCACGCGTCGAACTAAGAATATCCCGTTAAGAAACGTGCAACAAATATGAAGGGATACGTACTTGTCCCAACAAACAAGCTTTCCCCGTGCGGACATGACCTCTGCGAGTGACACCCTCTTCTTCTCCCCGCCAGAAATCCCTCTCAGGGATGCATCACCTACGATAGTGTCCCTCGCGTGCTCGAGTCCAAATATGCGTATCAAAGCTTCTGCTGTTTGTGTGGCATACGCCGATCTCGATTCACTGTCTCCTCGACGGGTCGGGGTCCTCATTGTTGAAGCAAATTCCAACGTCTTCTCGAGCCCGAGTGTTGGAAAGTGGACGTCGTCTTCGGGGCAGTATATGACATCACCACGGTACCGTTTGTGAACCTCTTTGGGCGAAAATGAATCGTAGAAAACATCGCCTTGAACATCGTAGTACTCTCCGCGGTGATTCGCGAGCGATTTCAAAAAGGTACTGCATCCAGAACCCGGTCTGCCCAGGACGACTGTGTCAGGGTGTCCCATGTGAGCTTGAGTGTGATCCGTGAACGAGATGTACGCACGCAGCATCTCCCCTGGGAGGACAACACCCTCGAAGCCAGAGATGATGTTTCGAATTGGGGGACGGCGTAAGGTATTGAAGAATTCGATGATCGACTGGGGGTGTAAAAGCGACAATAAATCATGCTGAACGGCAGCACCAGCGCCAAGCCCGATGACGCGCAAGTCTTGAAACATGACGCCGAGCGTCCGCATCTGGATGCCATCTTCGACGGACCTGTCGTGGATGCGATATCGGGTCTATCGTGAATCGCGACAACGACCAAGGTGGACATACCGTCTGACAACGCCTTTGATCAACGACTGTATACTTGAGGCATCGTCGAAATGTGTAGTCGATGGTTTGGGAGACTGCTGGTCCAGGAGGGGCTGAAATCCTGGTTTCCAGTGATGCTGCAGACTGTGTTCGGATATGCGTGACTCTGTCTGAGACGCGCCAGCCATGGACGAGTGCGACAGACGAGGGTTGTTCGGGAGAGAAAGGCGAGGAAGCGGGCAAGCGTTAATATATGCATACCCATTACAGAGTGCGAGTATTACGTTGTGCTTCTGAGGCTACGCGAGGACCCGACAAAAGCCTTGATCGGACTGGAGCTTCGTGGTACGGCATTTCCGCGCTGGCCCAGCGCCTAATGTCCCCAAAATGTCAGAATTGAACACCTATGGAAGATAAGCGCTAGCACCCTCTTGGCAATCCAACCCTTACCTCTCCAGTGTAGCGCTCGGTATGTTAATATTGAAATCTAAATGGGTGCATGTTGCTCTTCAAGGTTATATTGTCGACTTCACATGATCTCAAGATTGGGTGGTCGCACGCCAGAGAGGAGTCTACTAAATCTGCAGAACGGAGGAATTACGCTGTGTTTTTGTGAGACTAGCGGGGGCTCTGATTGGACCGGAGGCCACTTTTCCTCGGCTAACCTGTGCTAAGCCTTTTACATATTGTGCGCAGACTTTGGGATTGCCGATGTAGGTCTTTGATTGTTCTTGAATCGGTATAGCACTATCGATGTGAGATCATGGCACCTTGGGAAGCGGCGTCTGAAGGTAAACCGTGTGACTTATTATACGACCTACTATAGCAAGTCACTGATCACGTCTGCTCTGGACATGTATCAAGACATCTTCTCAACCTCGGAGGTCTCCACCATCTGGTCGGACCGATCACGTATCGAGAAATATCTTGCTTTCGAGAGCTGCCTCGCTCGCGCCCAAGCAGATCTGGGCATCATTCCCAACGATGCTGCGGTCGCGATCGAAGCCTTTTGCACCAAGGTTGAGAACGTCGACCTGGAAGAGCTCAAGCGGGACACTGAAAAGATAGGGTATCCCGTGTTGGGTCTGGTCCAACAGATCGTGCGCCAGATCAACGACAAACAGTCTGGCTTGGGAGAGTGGGTCCATTACGGTGCAACGACTCAGGTGTGAGGCATTCAATCTGGCTGACATGCGTTGACTGTTGGGTTGGGGAACAGGACGTGACGGATACTGCGACGATCCTTCAGTTGTCGGAAACGATCGATGTCGTTGCGGGGTACATTCTAAACATCGAAAAGAGCCTTGGCGAACTCGCTATGCGCTACGCTGCAACGCCGATGGCTGCTCGAAGCAACCTCCAACAGGCTGTGCCGATGACGCTGGGGTTCAAGCTCGCGCGGCTGTTGGCCACCTTTCGACGACACCACGAGCGGGAGAGGGAGCTGAGACGTCGAGTTATCGTGCTCGAGTTTGGGGGGGCTGCTGGCACGCTCGCCTCGCTGCCCGCTGACAAGGCGCTAGCATGCCAGAGGGGGCTCTCTGAGCGTCTAGGGATCCCAGTGCCGGAGATTGCGTGGCACACGGAGCGCGACCGAATCGCTGAAGTGGGGGGTTTTTTTGCGCTGGTGACGGGGACGTGCGCCAAGTTTGCGGTGGACGTGAAGCTGATGATGCAAACTGAAGTGGGCGAGGTGTTCGAGCCGTTCCACGACCAGCGTGGGTCGTCGTCGACGATGCCACAAAAGCGGAATCCGATCTCGTGCGCATATATTACTGGTATGAACGCGAGCGTGCGCGCACATTGCAACGCGCTGTACGAGGCGATGGTGGCAGACCACGAGCGGTCGACGGGGCCATGGGAGATTGAATGGATCGCGTTGCCAGAGATGTGCAAGTTGACGTGCGCGACGTTGAAGCACACTAGCGAACTCGTGCGAGGGTTGGAAGTACACCCTGAGGCGATGGAGAGGAACCTTGGTATGACAAAGGGAGGGATCGTTTCCGAGGCAGTGATGATGGGTCTGGCGCACAAGATGGGCCGACAAGTCGCGCACGATCACGTGTACGGACTTTGCAGGAGGAGCGCGACGGAAGGCGTGTCGCTGTTGGCACTGCTGTTGGTGGATGACAAGGTGCGCTCGACCGGGCTGAGCGAGGAAGAACTGCGACGTCTGTGCGAACCTGGCCATTACTTGGGATTGTGCGTCGAGATGGTGAAGCGCATCGTTATTGGAAGTGACGACTAATTATGTACGCGGTCAATATTAACTTGCTGCACGGAGACGAGTCTGTACGTTCGCGTTCGGACGAGGCTTCTTCGATCATCGTCCTCGAAGCGACTCCGTAGAGCGCGGCATGTAGCATCGCCGACTACGACGACCCTTCTCTCCTCCTCCTCTTCCTCTTCCTCTCTTTCTTTCCTCCCACTGGCATGTCGCGCATCGTCCCTCTGATTGCTTCTCATTTTCTCGGTATGTCGACCCCGTACGACCACAGTGTACCGCTGACCTCCACTAGGCGTCATCTTGTGCAGTTTGTAGGCTCCGTCTTGCTTCGTACACCCACCGTCTTTGACCCCCCCCCTCAGGTTGTATGGCCTCACGTTGGCGCAGACATGGTACTATTTCCACTCTTTCCCCAAAGATAGTTGTTACACAAAGATTCTGGTCTGTATCGCCCCTCTCTCGTTCTCTATCTGGCTTCACCCGCTCCCCCTCAGGTCGCATTTCTAAGGTAGCCCTTCCAAATCAGGTGACTCGACCCTCGTCTCAATCCTACACCCAGCACGCTTGGCACCGCTCAGATCGTGCTCGTCTCCGCATCCATATACCAATATACCATCGTATATGCCGGCGATATCGTCATGTCCGGATATGTCACATCGTGCGTTCATATTGTCTCCTCACTCCTCTCTGCCTCACCTCGCAATTCCGCACAGCCCATTCGAGGTACGTTCATCGCCGCGTCCCAGCGCGCGTCCTCGTTGAGTCGCCACCTTCAGGCATCTATGGCTGTTTCTGTACGCGGCCCTTTTGACTTGATTCATCACTCCCGCTCGACATTAATTCGGCATTGCGCAGTCCGTGATCGCATTCGGAGTCCAATTGTCGGCCCACTTTGTTCTTTTTTTTTTTGCTCAATCTTGATCAATCCCCTTTAGGACATATGCACATCGCATTTGGAGATGTGAGTACCCCGTCCCCCCCCCAAAAAAATAATCAGGCCCGATCTCATCCGCCAGTGAGTTTTTGCAATCGACTATTGACCGTTCCAATCGTAAGTGGCGAGCGATCGCACCCCCGGTTCACGATCCTGATCCTCACTCCTAGGTCGTGTTGGCGTTCATCGCATTAGGTCAGTCACCATCTCCGTCTTCTTCCCCCAGTTGCAAATCATATCTTCGCCCAGGTTGTGGCGGAGGTATGCCTCGTAGTACGACGTCGCGCGCATATTCATGCTCATCACAGCTATCAAGCCATGTTGATAGAGACGTGCGTTGCACATACCCTCCTTTCCGCCCATCCTTGACCCTAACTCGTCCCGTAGTGTCAGAACCCCGCAATGGCAAATCACTAGCGGAACCAACGTCGGTCCCTCTCATCTCTTGATCCATCCACCTCATGCTCACACTTGTCGGCTTAGCTCTCTGCACTCATCTTTTACCTTGCTTCCATTGCTTGTGATCTTCTCATCGCTGGCTCCCAGGCGTACTTGTTTCACAAGTCGAGAACGGGCATCGGACGGTATGGTTTATTCCCCCCTCGAAAAAATAGCGTGGCGCCAACGAATTCCATCAGGTTAGGCGGTCTCATCACGAGGCTAACCATTCTGGTCATCAACGTCGGTCTACTCACAAGGTACCCTCTCTTCTCGTCACGCCGGGATACCTTGACCACAACCGTTGTTAGCATTGACGTAACCGTCTTTCTCGTCTTGGTACGGCTCTCCTTTGAAAGCGTGCGCAACGTGCTGAACTTGCCTCTAGTTTCTCGTCTGCCCAACCAATGGCGCGTTTCTCGTACCCTATATCCTCATGAGTCACTGTGAGTTCTTTACCTTTTCTCGTGTTTGATGAGCATCGACGAACGTTCCATCCAGGCTACCTCAATTCATTCTTGAGCGTGTGAGCATGCGTTATCTTCCTGTTTCACGTCCACTGATATTGCTCTCGTAGTCTCAACTCGCGGCTCCTCTTGCGCGAGTTGGTCAATAACGATGAGGTGCGTTCGTCGGCATCCATCAGACACGCACAATCGATTGATGCTCTTCTTTCTGCTCATCATCCTCGTTTGTGTGCTTGGGATAGTATGCGTGCCCGAACATCGTCGCGAGTTCCGTGGACGGTTTCGGGCTCGGTCCTCCGTCCGAAGCACATTCACCGTGTCCGTCTCAGTCCCGAACCTTGTCGCGGTGCGAAGAGGGACCGTCCCAATCGAATTGCCCGTCTCCATCACATACGCCAAGCCCGACTGGCGTCGACCCGTGCCCGATCATGCTCGTGTCGCGGGTGTGAGCAGCGTACCTTGCCGAGAGTACTTTTATCTCTGGTCTTTACGTCGCCTTTTTTTTCTCCCTTGACTCTTTTCTTTGCTTATGGGCTTGGTGGCGGCGACGGTCGTGGTCCCTTGTCAGCAGAGTCGATCGAATCCTACGCTCACAGATTGCCAACCGAGGACGAGGAGACATAGAACTAGTTGGTATTGCATGACTCTGCATGCTAGGCCATGACCGCGCGCCTGTGCGGTGGTCATGACACATAGCTCGACCGTATGTACGATGGACGTCATGCATAGAACGAACTCGATCCGACAAAATACTTGGTATTTCGATGACTTGCACGGTGCAAGTGCACGACTTTGAGCACGCCTCGTACAGCCAGTGGCCATCTACGATTCAAACTTTTGCCTCTAATAAGTTGGTACCAACAATGGTCGACATCAGACGATGCTGAGATGGAGGCACCCGTACTAGTTTTCCTCCACGAATGACATTCGCAAAATGAAGCAGCACCCATACACGATCGTCAAGTCCACATAGCACGTCCAGAGGCACCGTCGCGCTCAGAAACTACGACAACCGTCCGTCCTCGCACCCTCGCGCCTACACGACTAGGTACCCCTCCCGAACCAACCCTTCCAAAAACGCGCGCGCCGCAGGATCCTCGCACCCACCCACAAAGCCCACCAGTGCCTCCTTCCTCAGCACTACCTTGCCCGGACCGCCGTCGCCTCCACCAAGTGCGCGCCCCAGAAACGCCCGCACGTCCCCGACGTACCCTACCGGATCGATAGTTTTGCTTTCCGCCGCCGCTAACCGCGAGTACGCTGCCTGATAGCCGGCGGTCTGTTCCTCGTAGTCGATCTCGGTGAACCCCGTTCCCACTGACGCGTCATTGTCCTTTGAAGCGAGGTACTGCGGCTCGCTAAACAGCTTCACGAGAGCTGCGAATGCTGCCGGCCTATCGCAGAACGGAGCATGCGTGTAAGGAAAGCGCGTTTTTGGAAAAGAAAAAAAAAGGGGGGGACACACCAGTTCCGCGATGCAGGCTCCACAAGCATCACCTGGCTTTCGGTCAACATCCGCGTGAGGCCGACCGCAGTCACCTTGCGATCCTTGTGTGGCATCTTCGGCACCTGCGGTATCACGAACCCCGTCAGAATTTGCGACCACAGTCTGGGGATTCCTATCAGTCCTACACGGCGACGACACAAGCAAAGTGCACGCACTGCGGCTGAATCTCCTCCACCGTCGAAATCACATAATCAGGACCCATCCCCGCCACGTCGATCGCGATCGTCAGTAACAGAAAATGTGTGAAATGGTATATGTATTTGTCCGTCTTGCTTGTCTGCATCCGCGTCAACAAGGTCATCACGAGCGGGCGCATATATTGCTTGAGCTGCGCCCTGTCAAGCGTGTCAGTGGCATCTACACACCCGTGTTTATCGTACTCACGGATCTATGTTCTGCACAACGCCTTCCAGTAGTTCGAATCCCCATGTGTCATTGATCTTGCTTGGCACTAATCGCTGCTGTACGATCGCCAACACCCGCTCCAGCTGGCCCGCTCTCACCATTTCTTGGGCGTCCCCTGTTAAAAACGCACGCAGCAATTTTACGAGACCCGGGATGCTCCCTTTTTGTTGCCAACACGCAGGGGTGAGCAAAAATGGCAATAGCGCACGATATTCGGTTGGGACGCCGGTGGTGTGTAGCGACAGCATTTGTGCGAGTATCTGAAATACATATGGAATGTATTCTAAACCCAAGGTCATGCGTGAGCATGAGATGGATGGAGACGGAGGCACACGTACGATCAATATCCTGTTGCAAAATGATCGTAAACGGTCCAAAGAGCGCTTGCTCAAATGTCGGTAAGGTTGCTGGAGTGCCATGTACGACGAAGCTATCCGCATGTCAGCGTGATTCTCGACGTTTTGTTCTCAAACGCACCGCATCAATGCCGAGATGCTCTCAAAAATATACTGGTCAAAGTTGGGATTACTGGGATTCTTGGAGATGGCACCCAGTATGGCGACGAGGCGCTGAAGGACTTGTTGGTAGACAGGTGTCAGCGTCTGGCGTGCGGTGACGATCACGCGCATCGCACCTGGTGTGTGATGAATGCCGTACTAAGCAAACTAGATGAAGCGAAGCCGAGGCGGGCGTACATTTCATAAGATGGTCGTTCTCGGCGACCTTTTCTGGCGTACTCGCACCTTCGATCTTGCTAAGCACCGCGTTCAACAAGTCAGCTGCGAAGTCATGCACGTCCGCCTGTGCAAAGCTATCAAGGCATGCGTATATGTGTGTAAAGAGACAGAGGGGCACGTACAGCAGCTGTGTCCCTCTTTTGATGAATAAGATGCGGTCGATGGTAATGGCAGCGTACGTGTACGCGACGTAATTGTCCGACGTGAGGTGTTTGACTAAAAGCGGTAAAACGGCGAGCAATTGCTCCTTGGTCAGCTGTGGGCATCGTCAGTCGTCCATCGTAAGCGCGCTACGAAAGACAATACCTGGTTCCGGAACGTCAAGAGAAAGCGGATCGCGTCGACCTGAAGGATAGGATGTACCGACCCATGCGCGGCCTGCAGATCCTGGAACACATGGTCCGAGAAAAACTTGACCACGTCCACTTGCGCGTTGATCGACGTCACGCCGTGCTAGCATACGCAATGCGTGAATGATTGCTCATGGACGCAACAAACAGAGGAGTCACTGACCTGCATCGTCGACGCCTCGGTCGCGATTGCACTTAGCAGATACACAGCAGAATCCTTGGCTGTCCAGTTCGCCCTCGCATCCCTCCCATACGCTTCCAGTCCCGTCTGAATCCATGACCTCACAATCTCGGTCGTCTCGGTACGATAACCACTCCCGACAAGAGCCTGGAGTACGTCTGCAGCTGCCTGTCTCCGCGTGCTCGCTTCCCCGCCAACACCACCTACGGAACCACCGGCACCACCCACGCCGCCGCCGGACGGGAGGGAGAGATCGAGACGAATGAATTCTAGGGGGTCATCTTCGAATTGCTCAATGTCATGTGTACGGAGGGAGACGTTGGGTACGACGACGCCTTGTACGAGTGACGAGATGACGTCGCGCGAGGAGAAGAGCGATTTGTAGTATCCGGAGCGAATAGCGGTCGATATAAAGCGCAGTGCCTGTGAGACGAGCTATAGAATGTGGGTCAGTAACGGAGGTGTCGCACGGGGGCTTGGGGAGCGTACATTGTCGTCTGCGACGTTGGGGAGGTTGTTAGACCCGACCAGTTGCCAGACGGTTTGGACAAAGTGTTCGATGGCGGGTGACTTGGCGAGCTGATCGGGGTAAAGCTTGATGTAAAGCTGATCGCAGATCTGAGCGGACGCGCGGATCGAACGGCGAGACGCGACGTACCTCTGTGATTTCGAAAATGACAGTCTTGAGACGCGCCGGGAGGGACGGCGTGGCGTCGTCGGGCTGAAAACGCGTTAATCGACCATGGGTGTCAAAGGCGCGAGGCACGCACGTCTTTGCGTAGTTGGGGCGGATCCCACGTTACAAAGCGTTGGAACCAACCCGTCGGGGGCACGAAAAACTCGTCATGCACGTCCTCGATCGCTGGTGGTAGATCTTGGCAGGTGAGGTCGTAAAATATGTCTGCCAACAGAATCTGAACCTGCGCGACGATGTCAATGTTTGGGGGCGGGGTGTCCAAGAGAAGAGTGGCGGTCTGACGAAAGAGGCCAAGAAACGGGCTGACGAAGCAATCGAGAACGAGATTGATCTCGGTGTAGAGTTGGTCAGATCGGACTTGCGAGCGCCAATTGCGGAAGATGGAGTGGGCCGTTTCGAGGACACCGAGATTTATGTTGTACTCCGTTGGGGAGAGGGATCGAACGAGTTGCTAGGAAGAGCATCAGACGAGGACGAGGACGAATAGAAAACGCACGTCAATGAGATCGGGCCAGTTTGCGGGAAAGTCAAGCTCTGCGATAAGTGCAACGGACTCTGCGATTTGTGCGCGAATGCCCTTGTTTGCAGGATCTGAGAGAGAAATCATAGCAGGCACGAGCTGGGCACGCAGCGTGGCCTTGTCTTGCTCGGGAAGTGGTGCGACATCCTGCGCTGGTCAACGGCGATCCATGTGCGGATCCGACGACGTACCTCCTCCCATCTGAGTTTTGCGACGTTTTTGAGGTAAATGCCACCCGCGAGACGGACAGCGCGGTCTGGCGCGGTGTCGAGGATGAGGGCGAGAAGATGGGGTAAGAATCCGAGTTGTGTCGTGAGCTGGTTGAGTTCTTGTTCTGCTTGTTTCCTTGACGCTGGCTGCAACGATGCACTGAGCAGCGACGCGACGTTGGACATGGTCAATCGAGCGATTCAGAGTCTGGCTCAAACGAGGATACCCCCTATGTAACGGACGCGCTTTGTTTGTCACTAATTATCAAATACGCCTTGATTGTTACTTGCTGTAGAACCAGTGTTCATGGGGGCCAGGACTTACGATGGCTTTTTTTTGCTTAGAACCATCCGGGCTGAATGTCCTCTAACACCCTAGCCGACTTTTTCAAGAAACTTTTAGGCCTTCCGAGGCGAAAGACATCCGCTCGACCCACCTTGGGGCTGCGTGATGGCTCTGTTGCTTCGGGCGTGCTAGCTGTGTCCAAGCCGATATTAGCTTTCAGTTCATTGCACCCACTGGCCTCCTCTGGTCCTTGCGAGTCGACCGTCGGTCTCACCGTCTTTCGCAACACCTCCGATGCCATTCAGGCATTCTTGCCACCTTTTCAAGCGACCATGGATGCGATACCAGCCGTAGGTGGTGTCATCAAGGGTGTGATTGGGGGAATGTTGGGTACACTCCAGCTCAGACGTAATCCGGCTCTGTTCTTGAATACTGCTGTCGCTGATATGAGATCCACTGTCGCAGAGGTACATTCAGAACAAAGAAGACCTTGAGAAGCTCGCGCTCCGGTTGAATTCAATCGGCTGCCATATCGACAATGCACCCATCGCTCGGACTGCTGTTGAGGAGACTCTCAGATTGCAACTGCTCACGTATGTCACTTAGGATCGATGGTCTGAATCGTATCAATAACACTCTACAATCAGGACATTGCAAACGGCAAAATCGCAACTGGAAAGATTGGAAAGACGGATTTATGGGTCTCCCTCCCTCGCGCAAGACATAGCAGGTTGTATTGCTAACATCAATAATCATCTTTTAGAGTACATGGTGATGGCTGCAATCACCAGTTGAAAGCATTGTGTTTTGACTTGTCTCATGTTTAGGTCTTTTCTCAGATGCAACTTCAGAACGACGTCTCTGAAATCAGAACAAGTATTGTCGAGTGCCACTCTAGGCAAATACGAATGATCGAAAACCTCATGGCGACAGCGGGTACAGGAAATATACCAACAGTAGTTTCACGTGGACATGCAATACTGGTTGATGCCACAGGGCGAGAGCATCCAATGTTGCTCGATCAGTGCCAATGCTTGGATGTACGCTTCCTGAATATGTATGCTTCCTGAATATGTATGCTTCGTTGGTGTCTAACTTACAAATTTAGCAACTGGATCTCATGCTCCGTGCGGGCCTCTTCCAGTGCAGACCAGATGAAGCCGAAATCCAAAGGTGGTATATTGAGCGGAAACACTATGATTTTATAATTTACAGCAGAACAACTGGCGGCTCGGAGGTGATACAACTCACAAGGGAAAGTGACATTCGGTCGAATATGGAGCCTGGGACGAGAATCGTTATGAGGGTGATCATTGAAGAAGCCGTCAATTCCACTGTGATTGAGACATACGAGTGTCCTTGCGGGAAATCGTATGTTGCTGATGACACTAATGGACAACGTAGCCACACGATCGCATGGTGAATCTTCTTTTTTGTGCTTTCTGATAAGACCCCTAACTGGCTGGCAGTCCACACTGCGAGAGACAGTTCCAAATTGAACGTACTCGAGGAGAACCAGATGAGACTAGTGAGGGAGACATGAATGAACCAATGACAAAGACAAAGCACCTTATTCGCAATTTCCTTGCTAAGAAAGTGAGAAACACCGCAGTACAGAGGCATGTATTGACCTTCATCATTTTCCCTTAGTTGATGCGATCCGATCATTCGCTATTTGGGCAACTTTTCCACGATACCTTCTATTCGCAGCAAGTAGGTGTTCTTTCTGTGCATGGCTGTTAGTCAAGTATTGATCTTCCTAGACTGCCGATAATCACACCGGGCCAGATAAAACATATGCAACCACGAGAGTTTGTATGTGGAAAGATAAAGATACCTCCGAGACCTGCGGCATGGAAGTGACATATGCGAGTGTCCCAATCCATTTAGCAACTGTCCATGGCATGCGTGGAATGGCACATTCTCAACTAGTCAGCTGCAGATGGGTGGGGTGTCCTCTCCGGCCTGGAGGGAGAGTGAGTCGCAAAAACATAGTACGTCATGTCCGGGAGAGTCACCTGGGTTTCCGCAGATACTAGTAAAGACTTGTACAACACGCCATTCCTCACGAAGATGGTATAACAATACACGGCTTTGGGCATTGTTTGTCATGTGCTCTACAACTTTCGGTTCCTACTTACTTACCAACCGATCTCGCGCAACACGCTTTCCGAGTCGCGCAACTTGAATTCATTCCCAGGTGCCTGCTCTACCTCTAGCGACACTGAATGTCGATGGTTAATGCGCACTTCCCCTACACTTGTCGCCGTCGACGCAGACGTCTGCGAGATCGTGCTGAGCCGCTGTTCTGCGCGTTCCCTGTCTCTATCCCTTTCTCTTGCTCTCTGTCGTTCGCGTTCGCGTTCCCTCTCGCGCAAACGGTACCGTGCATGCTCACTTGCGTCAGACAGACGCAATTTCAGGCCGAGTGAGGTACCCACTGGGCTCTGTGCCCGCGCCTGGGCCTGTCCTTCTAGACCCGTACCCGTTGGCTGCGGGAAGGTGAATGTGCCCGCCAGCACCGCGCGCTGGTTCAAAAGAATGGGATCTGCAAATGGAGAGGTGGATAGCTTGTCGTCGACAACGGCGCGACGCAGATGCGGGACTGCAGAATCACTCTCTGTGTCCAAAGTCGTCACGGTGGAAAAGGTGTCTCTGACGCTCCCCCATGCCGTACGCAGGTTGTCTGCTGGGGTGTGATAGAACCCGGATCTGGACCGGGTGCCAGTGCGCCGGGGAGAGGGCGTAGGAGGGGCATAGAGAGGGGTGGTGATGGGGCTCGAGGGGCGGTACGCATAAGCGTACGAGCGGGCAGTTTGAATAAGATGAGCTGTCGAGGGACGTGTGGGGGGTATGACGGTGCGGGGGTCCCTGAAGGTGGAGGAAAGGAGGCGGGAAAGACGGGCTGGGAGTGGAGAGGGAGAGGGAAGTGGTTCCGAGGATGGTGTAGGGGAGAGGGAGGAGGAAGAAGAAGAAAGGGAAGGGGAGGGGCAGAATGGGGGGATGTACACCGGCGAGGGGACGCGTACGGGTGGGACAGGGACCACCGAGCGGCGATGGTGCTCGGGCCGAGATCCAAATTCGGCGTCGGTGGGGGTGCAGACCGGGGTGGTGATGGGGACGAGCTTGCGTTGCGGAGAGGCGTATCGATGGAACTCGAGGTCCTGCAGGAATTGCGACGTCGGTGGGAGTAAAGGTGAGACCCAGGATTCATCGGAGAGACGCTTCTTGGACGCAACAGATCTGTGAAAGAACCTGGGCTTGTGAGGATCCTTGAAGGGATCCACAGAGGTGCGACGACGACGGGCGATGTAACGCGCAGTCCAGATACATGCGACGAGGGCGATCACGACGCCGGCGATGGTACCCAGAATGGCTGGGGTGTTGGTGCGGTGCGGTGCAGGTATGGTGGCATGTGTGTGCTGGAATGGAGATGGATATGGGGTGGGTATGCGCTGGTATGGTGCGAGGATGGCAGGAGAGGGACCGTCTGGGACGTGTACGGCGGGGGAGGAGATGATGGTAGTACACTCGTCGTCATCCTGGTCGTCGTCGTCGTCGTCGAGGGGCATCGTAAATGCGGGTGCGAGGAGGTAAAGGAGTGTGATGATGAAGGAGCGTAGGGCAGACATGGAATATTCAATGGCCCCTGTCGGGTCGCGTCGGGGTCAGCTTTTTATCTCCCTTTGCGGAGGCTGACAATTCACGTGATTAGTCACGTGACTATCCTCTCGTCCAACACGCCTTTCGCTTTCTTTTCTTTCTGCGACGATGAACCAGCCAAAGACGCCCTCGCGATTTCGCTCTCGTAGCGATGCAAAGACGCCGCTGACGCCGTCTATCGTAACCCAATTCAACGCCGTCTCGCTCGGCTCACCACAGAAACGAACCCATCACGCAGACGTTTCGAATCCATTTCTCATTCGCTCTCGCCCTGCTTCCCCCGTCAAACGCACGACATCTGCATCCGCATCCGCACAGGCTTCCACTAACGCAGGTGTTATCAGGAAAGGCGGCGTAGAGTCTCGTCTTGATGTCGTCTCGCACGACTATCACCCGCCTCGTCCAGAACTAAAACGTTCCCGCTCAACCCCCTCCACTCGTGAGCGTACCCTCTCTCATTCTTCGGCACACCCAGATCGTTTCATCACCACCCGAGAGGACGCCGCATTCCCCTCTTCGCTCTCCTCTGATGCAACCGCCGCGGCAGCCAAAGCAAGCACCGCATCTCCTGGTCATACCGCCCGTCTTGCCAACGCAGCGGGTGTACCCCTGAACAAACGTGTCCTCGCCTACCACGAGCCACCCCCCGCATCTTCATCTTCCACGTTCCTCTCTGCTCAACGCAACCTCGCTCGCCCCCTCTACACACGTGACGCCCTCCCGTCCTCTAATGGCACCGCCTCTGCCAAGTCACGCCGCGTTCCAACCACCCCCGAACGTGTCCTCGACGCACCAGGTATGGTGGATGACTTTTATCTCAACCTCATCTCGTGGAGCACCCTCAACGTCGTCGGCGTCGCTCTTGGCGAAAGTATCTATCTCTGGGCAGCCGATACCGGCATCGTCTCCCATCTCGGAGATGCACCCGATGACACCTACGCTGCCAGCGTCGATTTTAGCGCAGACGGTGCCTACATCGGCATCGGTCTCGGCACAGGCTCCATCGAGCTCTGGGACGTCGCCACCTCTCAAAAATTGCGCACCATGGCTCCAAGTTCGGACGCTACCAGCGCAGGCCAGGTTGCCAGTCTCACTTGGTTTAATCACATCCTGACTTCGGGCCACTCAAATGGTTCGATTGTCCACCACGACGTCCGCGTCCCTCGTCATGTTGTCGCCACGCTCCAGGGGCACACAGGCGAGGTCTGCGGACTCCGCTGGAGCCCCGCCGGCGAAGTCCTTGCGAGTGGTGGAAATGACAACGTCGTCAACCTCTGGGACGGACGTGGTGGCGACGTGGGCTCCACTACCCGAGGTGCACCCAAGTGGACGAAACGCAACCACACTGCGGCAGTCAAGGCACTC
The DNA here is from genome assembly GCA_038088995.1 of Guyanaporus albipodus. Classification (NCBI taxonomy): domain Eukaryota; kingdom Fungi; phylum Basidiomycota; class Agaricomycetes; order Boletales; family Boletaceae; genus Guyanaporus; species Guyanaporus albipodus. The sequence goes on from JBBPKA010000032.1 coordinate 162,927, forward strand.
GCTTTCTCCCCGTGGTCCCCACTCCTCGCGAGTGGGGGTGGAACATCGGACACCTGCATCCATATCTGGAACATCAACACTGGCGCGAGGTTGCACACCTACCACACCGGTGCGCAGGTCACCGGAGTGCACTGGAGCATCGATCGCAAGGAGCTCCTCAGTACCCATGGCTTTCCCGGGAATGCGATCCTCGGGTGGGGATATCCCCCTTCCTCGTCCTCAGGCTCGGGTTCTGGGTCAGGTTCTGGTACAGCGACTGCTGGATCGCGCAGCACGACACCTACCCCGTCGCCGTCGCCAAAGCTGTTCGAGATTCGCGATGCCCACGACTCGCGCGTCCTCTTCTCGGCACTGTCACCCAATGGTGAGGTCCTCGTGACGGGCGCCGGAGATGAAAACCTCAAGTTTTGGCGGATTTGGGATTCGAGAGGCACCAAGGGAAAAAAGAAGACGGTGGGGAAGAAGGAGGAGGGGGGCTCAAAGGGGATTTTGGGAATTCGGTGAGGGCCCGAGATTGTTTTCGATGTTGATTTGTTGCTGCGTTATACCTTTGTGGTCCCCTTCTTTCAACCCAGCTGGCTAGGGTCGATCGATGTTGTGTCATGTTACTCGAGTTGGTTGCAATCGATGGCGTCGTGTCTGCAATGGACCCTGAAATTCCCTGATGACTGACATCTGTTCGAGGGAATTGTTCTGAGGGGATGAGTCAGATCAGAAAAGGCCAAGGGCATATGTATTGAATTATTCCTGGCCAGGTTCATGAGCCTTCAAACATTGACGTTATTCGATCAATTAAGGAGTGAACTACACTTTTTGTGCTACTCGCGTAGTTGACCGTTAGTAACATTGCAAGGGAACATATGTCTACAGTGTCTATCTGAGATTTCATTTTATTCCTCGATCCTATATGGACTGGGTAATGGAAGCACTACCCTTCTCCTGGGCCGTCCGAAGGCTGAGTAAGGAAAAAAGATGGTCAGCAGATTGATGATATCGAGAAGTTTGGACGATTAGGAGCCTACCTATAGTCGTCTCCATTCTGAGTGATATACCTCACCCATGGCAGGGCTTGATATCCGCTCTTTTCGACGATCTTCAGGTACCGTACTTGGATACCCGATACCGTGAAGTATGGAATCTCAAATTTGACAGTGAGCGGTGGTCGCGTCGGTGGCTCGTTCTCTGGAAAGCAGATCGGAGATTCATCGCGATAATGTAGGTCACTGAAGACGACACACCACTCTTGACACTTGGGAGACCGAAGTGGGCCCTCATGAGGTACTCACGGCCACCACCAAGTTGTTTGATCTTCCACACGAACGCAGACTTGTCCGGGGCATATTGTACACTGCCCGTCGACGCCTAAAATATGTCAAAGAATGGATCGTTAACCTCCACTATCCAGCATGACTTCTCTCGCGAACGGTCCGAGTTTCAAACAAGCGCCACACTCACCCTGAACTTGGGGGTATCCGCATCGTCGGGTACAGGCACCCAAACTTCCACATTGTTTGCCGTACTCCGTCTCTTGAACTGTGCCTTGCATTTTACAATGTACTCTACTCTCGACCCCTTATGGCTTTCGACAGCGGCTTCTACCCAGATGAGTGGCTTTACTGGTGTAGAAAGGCGATAGGACATCAGCTCGAACTCGCCATCTGGCGGTATGAAGGATATGGTGCGATCATTCTCGAACCGGGAAAGACGGACACATTGATGAAACTTGACATCTTCCATCTCGATGGATTTGCCACGAGATGCTGAGATCGAGCAGGCGATAGAAATGAGACAAAGACACCGTGCAGATATGGATGGAACACGTACTCCGACCCGTGCTCTCAAACATGACTTTATCGTTCAAACCCAACCTTAGTTCTGGCATACCGGAGAGATAACATTTCATTTTTACCGCGCCTAAAATTTCGGACCGCACGACATTCCCGTTGGAGTTGACCTGCGTTTCCGAAGACGGCACATTAATACAGCAGGTTAACATCGCGCATCAGAACCGCGTCACGTCACACGACAACAAGCAACGTACGAGAAGATTGACACTCTCGATGACATCGAGGAACACCTCGTTTTTGCGGTATCGGATGCCTTCTGTTCTCCAGGAGACGGCGTTTGTCACCGCCATCGGCGGTCTAACCTGGACCTCGAGTTTATGGGATTCTTGCGTGATATATCTACCACCGAAGATACAACGTCAGGAAAGAATGCGATACTCACGGTACGTACTCTTGCAAGATTTTGCTCTCGGTGGTTTGCGGATACCCGAAATCCATCATCTCGTCCATAAGTTCATAGATGATCACAAAATTGTCTCGTATCGACTCTTCCTCGAGTTCCTTGAAGTACTCCACCAGAACTTGCGTTAATCTATGCAAAAATATAATGATTTCGGCCGCATTGGAGTTGCGTTTTGACAGTGCGAGAACTTGCACGCGAATAAACAGTGGTATCGTCAACAAAATGCAAAAACTCTGCTCACGATAAAGGTTCGAATGTCGAATATGCATGTAGTTGACGCCTTGGCTTGAGAAGCACGGCGTCACCTGTTGACCCTCTTCTTCGATGTCGAGAACAAGCGGTAGGAAACGTTCGATATACGAAGAAGGGACGTCATCCTTGTAAGAACGTTGTATGAGCGGTTTCCCTTTGAGGTCGAGGATGGCGATAAGAGAGGCCATGGCTCGTCGACGCTGGGGTCAATCAAACGGTAATACCGTCGCAATGTTGGAAGCGTCCATTTCCTTTCTTGGATATGTTTCAGAACATGACCTTCTCGAGCCCGGCGCGTCAATGGTACCGGTGACTCCAACTTCTTCCCTGCAGAGATGCCACTTGTTGGTCATGATGGTTAAACGTGAATCAATATTGTGACGAAATTCAACACCCTCTGTCGAGCCTGCAATGCGCGGCTTCAAGATCTAAGACCTACATGGCTACTGATGTCGGAACGCTCGGGTCAATTACGAGTCCAGAGTTTGAATCTAAGCGTCCTGCGGATAGGACCGATATCATGGCGAGATCTACTACAGTATGAGAAACACGCAAAGGATCAAATCGGTGGCCCGCCCTTATGTATGTTGAAAACTATGAGTAGCGATCAAGGTACCCTCTAAAAAGCTCATATCACTTGTCTACTTGTATTGTTAAGCTTTGCCGTGTTGAGCAAGCTAGCCGACTCCCTTTTCTGAGAGCGCGTGGCAGTGGAAAAAAAAAAAAAGGCCGAGTCAGCTTGACACTCGTAACTCGAGCATAAAATCCCTTCTGTGATCCTGAGCTCTCTCTTTCCTTTTGGATGTCCCATCAATCATGACTTACTCTATAGACCATCTTCCTTTTGATGAGACCATCAAGCAAATTCGAAGCGTTTTGGCTGCACAAAAGCTCCCAAGTCCACTTCTCGGAATTGTCTGTGGATCCGGTCTCAGCACGCTCGTCAGCAAACTTTCAGATACCGTGCAGATACCTTATTCTCACTTGCCCGGCTTCGGCCAAAGCACCGGTGCGTAGGACCTTTCTTCGTCGCTCGCTCGTTGTCCTTCATTTGACGCCGATGTTGGGTTCAAGTTGCCGGACAACAGAGTGCCTTGGCCTTTGGCTTGATGGGTCCATCCAAGTACCCTGTCGTCGCCATGCTTGGACGTGTACGTGCTTGTCCTAGGTTGTCATTCGTCGTCAATCGCCTAATTAATACGGACCAGAAAGTTTCATCCATACGAAGGCCATAGGCCCTCAGTAGTGACTTACGGGATCAGAACGATGAAGCGTTTAGGAGTGAAGCATGTCATTAGTGAGTCTGATCCACTAGCAGTTAAGGCCGACATTGAACCTATCATCAGTCACCAATGCAGCTGGATCACTCGTCCCAAACATACCCATCGGAACGAGTACGTACGAATGCGCGAGTGTATCTACACTTTACTGATCCTAATTCAGTTGTCGTGATTCAGGATCATCTGGCCTTGCCCTGTCTGACCGGAATGAATCCGTCATTTGGTCCCCTTATTTCCCCGGAATATCCCCGTTTCTATCCCCTCGGTGATGCATACTCGGTGAAGCTGCGAAAACTCGCATTTTTGGCTGCACACCAGCTTCAGTTCCACCGTGATGCGCTGGCAGAAGGCACTTATGCCTGGGTCTCCGGCCCGGCATACGAAACCCCCGCTGAAGGCCGGTTCCTGAGGAATGCCGGTGCACACGTCGTTGGGATGAGTACCATCCCAGAGATCATTGCTGCACGCGAGGAAGGGCTTGAAGCTATGGTGCTTAGCCTCGTGACAAACATGGTCGTCATACCAGAAGGGTATCGGAGCATCCGGGATGAGGTGGAAGCAGAGGTATGCGAAACACCCTCGACGATTAATCTCACTGCTGAGAAACTCTCGTACTATAGCTCGCTGGCAGGCCCTTACCTTCACCTCCAGTCGAAGTTGCTTCACACGATGAGGTGCTCGGTGTGAGCGAGCAAAAGACAGAAGTAATGGGCAGCCTGGTTGCCAAGATCGTCGAACTCGTGCAAGAACAAGTAGTAAACGAGATGACCATACCAAAGAACATCTTCTAATACCATACTTGCATATGGACTGATTGCAAATCATACGAATAATAGTATCTTGGCGCTTGGCCACACCGCGTGTTGCTGTCCTGGTTAGCTAGCCTACGCACATGGTCAGTCAACAAGTCACAGTAATTAGAAGCCGGCATTAGTATTGTCGGGTTCTGGTAGCGGTGTATAATTCCTATGTCTGGGAAGTCAGCTGCCTGTGGTCCAACTACGTCGTTTGGTCTCGTCACGACCGTAGGCATGTAACTCGGGCTGTCTCTCCCTGATCTAACCAACCGTCTTAGGTTACATTTCTAACTCTTCTGGTGTCCCAATTGAACTGGCGTAAAATTTGAATGCCTGTCTCAACAATGTCCCTGTGGTGATGACGAGCATCGCACAATTTGCAGTCCTGTTTCGATTCGTTTCGAATCACGGTGCGCGCTGTTCGTCAGGCCATTCGTCTCCACCTGGTATATTAATATGGTGTCTTTGTCGCCTTGCTCCAACTATTTATGCTCGGCATGTCTCGGACCATACACCCACCTGATACTCATGTGACCTTTACCACAATTTGACGCGTTCGACGCCTCCTTCGAGTCCTCGCACTGGGCCCTATCGTCCTCGGTGCGTTATAGATGGCCTTGGGGGCCATTCAACACGACCATTACGCTACTCAATAGTATTTCTCCACGATGTGTCACGCGTTTACCCAGATATGGGTTTCCGTTTCGTCGAGGTATCGATAAACTGACTGTAGTGACTTAGCACTCATACCTTTATTTCCACCGCGTGTTTCTTGTTCTTCTAATATCGTTGAAGCCTCAGTGAGCCATCCTTGTTCCTGTAGGCCTGAAATGTCCGACCGGGCTGAGTTTGGACCTTCGGTCATAATCGGGGTCGCAATGCGCCCAGCAATGAATTACGCAACTACTCTCTGGTGGGACGGCGAGGTTGTAGGGTCGACCTTGGATACGAACATCTTAGCCACGCTGTTGCCTTGCCTGCTCAAGCTTCCAGTTTCAAGACGTACATTAGACATATGAAAGGGACAACCGAGAAGACCCGAAGGTGGTGTCCAGAAAGTTCAGCGTGTGGAATATCCTGGTTGAATCGTTACTTGCATTTTTTTTATCACTCGTTTCGGATCACAAACTCGTCTTACCCACGCTAGACCTGCTAATACATAAGGGCATATTTTAGGTCGTGTGCAGGAATAACGACAGTCAGTTGTCTGCACCGGTCATCCTAGTCTTGCTTGTCCAATTTTACGTCCAGTCACGAGATGATGAAAGTCACCAGGGCTTTGAAACGCAGCAGAATCGGGTGTGCCGGTCTCGCCAAACTTGTCCTAAAACGTCTGTCTATTCACGGCAGCTGGTGGCAAGAGCCGACCGTGACGTTGCCTAGGGTTGACTTGAAACATATAAGTAGTCGTCGTTATACCCTCTCCTTCGTCATCGTTTGCGAGCATCATCCCGATGATACGACCCCGCACAGCTCGTTTTTTAGGACGCTCGTTGCTGGCACAAGCTAGAACACACCCACGAGGCTTTGCTACCTCGATAAGATTACGTGAGTATATGTTCTATCTTGCGGGCGCAATCGTCTTCGGCAGAGGTCGGGAGGCCGCTTGGTCAGGACACTATCCCGTCCTTGTTATCTGCACTCCAACAGACTGACCGCCATGTACCCAGAAAATGCGCAAAAGATCGTCGTATCGCAACCAGTGGTAGAGCTCGATGGCGATGAGATGACGAGAATTATATGGGAGAAGATACGGGAAGAGGTTCGTTCTTTGCTACACGCGTTCTCCACGTTGCTGCAGTCCATTCACATCTCGTGAATTGTGTAGCTCATCCTTCCTTACCTTCAATTGGAAATCAAGTACTTTGACCTCGGTTTGGAGTACCGTGACCAGGTGAGCGGAGGTGTCCCTCATATTTGCTACGAAATTTTGACCACATGATAGACAAACGACACCGTAACGATCGAAGCTGCAAAGGCGATCCAACAGTACAAGGTTGGCATCAAGTGTGCGACGATCACGCCCGATGAGGCGCGCGTCGAGGAATTTAAACTCAAGGAAATGTGGAAGAGTCCAAACGGCACGGTCCGTTTTTCCCTCGCCAGGCTCAAATCGGTTGGTGCTAAGCAGTGTCCTGCAGATCCGGAACATCCTCGGCGGTACTGTTTTCCGCGAACCCATCATCCTTAACCGAATTCCCAAGCCTGTTCCGGGATGGGTGAATCCCATTGTGATTGGTCGTCACGCATTCGGTGATCAGGTCAGCACCACTCCTGATGCACACGGTATTCCGTATTGACCCTTGGTAGTATCGTTCAACTGACCTCATCGTCCCCGGAGCTGGAAAGTTGCAGCTTGTCTACAGCCCAGTCAATGGTGGTGCGCCAACCACACTCGATGTCTATGACTTTAAGGGGAAGGGTGTTGCTATGAGTATGTATAACACCGACGAGGTAGGTCAGCTCCAAGTTGCGATAATCTGACATTGCAACGTTTTCATTTCGGTTGTTTCCAGTCGATTACAGGTTTCGCACACTCTTCGTTCAAGATGGCCTTGTCGAAGAAGATCCCTCTCGTACGCCATTCTCATCCCCATTAACGCACGTTCGTGATAAAGATTTGTTATATAGTTCATGTCTACGAAGAATACCATCATGAAACGATACGATGGTCGTTTCAAAGACATTTTCCAAGAAATCTACGAAGCCCAGTACAAGGCGGAGTTTGAGAAGCTAGGCATCTACTACGAGCACCGTCTTATCGACGACATGGTTGCCCAGGTTATCAAATCCTCTGGAGGATTCGTTTGGGCATGCAAGAATTACGATGGTGACGTTCAGTCGGATATCCTTGCACAAGGCTTCGGTTCGCTGGGTATGATGACCAGTGAACTCATCACACCAGACGGCCAGATCGTCGAGAGTGAGGCCGCACACGGTACGGTCACCCGCCACTACCGTGAATATCAAAAGGGCAAGGAGACGTCGACCAACCCTGTTGCTTCGATATTCGCTTGGACACGCGGCCTCCTGCACCGGGCCAAACTCGATGGCAATGAGCCCCTGAAAGATTTCTGCAGGGCCCTCGAAGCGTCCTGTGTTGAGGTGATTGATGTTGATGGCATCATGACCAAAGACCTCGCACTTGCAATTCATGGTAAGAACATGCAGAGAGAGCACTGGGTTGTTACAGACAAATACATGGATGCCGTGAACGTGAGTGTTCGATATGTGATACGTGGGACACTAGCATTGATGCGCCCATGACGCTAGACGAAATTGCAGCGAAAGTTGGCCGAGACCGCTGCCAAGCTGTGAATTGGGTAGTCCACCACGCGGACATGAGACACTTGTTGTCATCACACATATTTATCTGTATATGAGGCGGAAGGGGGCAGATCTAGGTGTACTATCTCCAAGTGTATTCCAATTGACACTTGTATACTCCTTATGAGGCGGGCTGCGGGGGCTGGGTGGTGATATAGGTTTTTGGTTCATTTTGGTCGCCTTCAATACAACGGCCATCCAGTTAACCTCATGAACAGACTCAGGAAGGCACGGCCCGGCAAACCATCTACAACAGCACCGCAGACCGCATCTACAGCCAATGGCACCATCATCATGTCGCGAACCATGCAGTTAGCGGTGGGTGGGGCGAAAACGTCGTCTTCTCCAGGCAATGCCTTGTGTAGCGTTGCCAATTCTGCGAGTCTACAAAAGAGAAGCACATGGTACTCTACGCCGCCAATTACAGCACCTCGCACAAACGTTGAACAATATTGGGCTACACGGGCTCTGGTAGCGGAAACCTTACTCACGGCGCGTGATCTACACCAGGGCGACCTAGCGGAGATGCGACGCATGGAAGAGCTCAAGCGTGAGGTATGTTCGCGTTGGATGGTGGTATGTTTTTCGACAAGGCGATGCTAACGATCACAAGCAAGAGGTTGGGGCTATATTGCGTGCAAACGATCAGAGGCAAAAAAGGCTGGAGCTATCGATGGTCAGCAGAAACCGCATCGTGACCCAGTACCGTGGCGCAGGCAGCTGACCATGGGTGGTAGATGGCGTGCCTCGCGGTTATGCTAGTGACCATCGGCTGGTTGGCGATGAACATCACACCTGACCAGGGCAGGTCGGGCAAGCCGCCACATTTTACCATCCCAATCCTCTCACCGTTCACTTCCGTGGTGCGTTGTTTTCCATGCTCTGGCGTGGGATTGCGACTTCCGATATGATAGGTTGAGCACGAGACCGGTGTTTTCGGGGCCAAGGCCGTCGCTATTTTCGTCCTGGCCATGGGAGTCGCAACATACGTTGCCCTGAAGCACTGGCTTTCTCAGTGGCGCATGCGATAGGGCGACTCGCTGTTTATACCCGGAGATTTACCTCGTGCTTGGAGGAGTGGTCGCTCAAGGGGACAGCAAGCCAAATTGGGATTGGGAACAATCAGCGACGGAGATGGACACAGTGCAGGGGTCATGAGGGCGCATGGGACGCTTCCTGTTTATCGGCGCCGTACAGACAAGGAAGGACGGAGATGAGGTTTGGCCGTTCGGTTCAAATGAAACGATGGCAGGTGCTTGTAATGTACGTCTAGCAGAAGCGTAGCTTGGGCCGAGTTGCGACACACTCGAACCGGTTCGGATCTGACTTGGTCATGGTGGGAACTGCGCCTGATCGGTTCGCACAGCAGGCAGCTGTTCACACCATACCATTCACTCCGTAGACACCTTTACCCCCGACTCTCGTCGACGACCCCGTCTTCGCTTTCGGCGGCAGCGACAACGACAGCGCTCGCCCGTACCCGCGGTCTTTCCAGGGCATCTTCGAGAATGTCGTATCCCCACACTACTTCGCCAACAGTTGAACACGCAGATCCATTCGGCCCCTCTGCAACGCTCCCTCGCAGATACGTGTACAGTGACAACGACTCTGACAACGTCGACCCGTACGGACGCAGAGACACCTATGCCTCTGACAGCAGCAACAATGGCCTGAATGACGCGGAGAGATACTATGATCACAACGGCACATATGACCCCTACGGTGACCACGCATGGTTTTGCACGCGGGCGGTGTTTGTTCACATTGTTTTTTTTCTAGCACAACAAGACACAGATTCGGACATCGACGTCTATGGGCGTGGATATGCGCCGTCTGCAGAGTCGCTGGGACAGTCGCGGATGGGGCCCTCGGAGTCAGGCGCCACCACGTATGTCGAGTACGGTGTCGCATCTGCCGCCAAGGAGCAATACCCGGCGTGGACGACAGAACGCCAGATACCGCTATCCAAGGAGGAAATCGAGGACATTTTCCTTGACCTGGCTCAAAAGTTTGGTTTCCAACGAGACTCGATGCGCAACATGGTCCGTTATTTTATTTATTTATTTTCTGTCTCGTTTCTGATTATTATTATTATTTTCTCGTAGTTTGATTTCTTGATGCAGCTTTTGGATAGTCGGGCATCGAGGATGTCGCCGAACCAAGCCCTCTTGACGCTCCATGCCGACTACATCGGTGGCGAACATGCGAATTACCGAAAATGGTATTTTGCGGCCCAGCTCGATTTGGATGACGCCGTCGGCCACGTGCAAAATCCGGGCCTGCAAAGACTCAGATCAACAAGGCGCAATACGCTCAGAAACATCAGCGAAAAATCGTTGCAGTCCGCCATGGAGCGCTGGCGCCAGGCGATGAACAACATGAGCCAGTATGACCGTCTTCGCCAAATCGCACTCTACCTCCTCCTCTGGGGCGAGGCCGCTCAAGTTCGCTTCATCCCAGAGTGTCTCTGTTTCATCTTCAAGTGCGCAGACGACTACTACCGTTCCCCCGAATGCCAGAGTCGCGTCGATCCAGTCCCCGAGGGCCTCTACCTTCGTGCCGTCATCAAGCCGCTCTACCGTTTCATCCGTGATCAAGGTTACGAGGTCGTCGACGGTAGATTCGTGCGCAAGGAGAGGGACCATGTCGATATTATTGGTTATGACGACGTCAACCAATTGTTCTGGTACCCGGAAGGCATCGCCAGGATCACACTCACAGACAAGGCATGTTTCCCCTTCAGACCTATATATATATATATGTCTTCATTCAAATATCTCCCTAGACGAGACTCATCGACTTGCCACCGTCTCACCGGTACATGAAGTTTGATCGTATTGAGTGGAACAGGGCGTTTTTCAAGACTTACTACGAAAAGCGATCTTTTGGTCACCTCCTGGTCAACTTCAACCGAATCTGGGTCATTCACATCTCTCTCTATTGGTTCTACACGGCATACAACTCTCCCAAAATCTATCAGATCAGCAGAGGGGATAACACTGTCGTCAATTCGCCTGCCTTGTCATGGTCCGTGACGGCCCTGGGTGGTGCCATAGCCACGCTCATCATGATTGCTGCCACTCTCGCGGAATTCTCGTACATACCCACTACTTGGAATAATACCTCACATCTCTCTCGTCGACTGTTGTTCCTGTTGATCACGCTGGCATTAACTACAGGACCTACGGTCTACATCGCCATCGCCGAGTTCAGCTCCGGTGGCAGGTCTGGATCTCTCGCACTCATCCTCGGCATCGTGCAGTTCTTTATCTCAGTTGTTGCCACACTGTTGTTTGCCATCATGCCCTCTGGTCGCATGTTTGGCGACAGGGTTGCCGGAAAATCGAGGAAATATCTCGCCAGTCAGACCTTCACTGCCTCGTACCCTGGCTTGCCTCCGCAGGCGAGACTCGCCTCAATTGCTCTGTGGACCCTCGTTTTCGGCTGCAAAGCTACAGAGTCGTACTTTTTCCTTACTCTGTCGTTCCGTGACCCAATCGCAGTGATGGTGAACATGAAAATCCAAGGCTGCAACGACAAGTACTTTGGCCCCTACTTATGCTCGAACCAGGCTGCATTCACCTTGACTATCATGTATGTCATGGATCTGGTGCTCTTCTTCTTGGATACTTTCCTTTGGTACATCATATGGAACACCGTGTTCAGTATCACGCGGTCGTTCATGATTGGGCTTTCAATTTGGACGCCATGGAAGGATATCTTCACCCGGTTACCCAAGCGGATCTATGCCAAGTTGCTTGCTACGCGAGAGATGGAAGTGAAATACAAACCAAAGGTAAGCAGCCTCAAGGCCCTCTGCCTGACAGCGCATTGACACTGAGTTAGGTGCTTGTCTCACAAATATGGAACGCCGTCATCATTTCCATGTACCGAGAGCATCTACTGTCTATCGAGCACGTGCAAAAGCTGTTGTACCATCAGGTCGACACAGGCCAAGATGGGAAACGTAGTCTACGTGCCCCGCCGTTCTTCATTTCTCAGAGCGATAAAGGATACAAGGGCGAATTCTTCCCTACTGGTAGCGAAGCCGAACGCCGGATATCTTTCTTCGCCCAGTCCATGACTATTGATCTCCCTGAACCTCTACCAGTCGATGCTATGCCTACGTTCACAGTCCTCACACCTCACTACAACGAGAAGGTACGTTGCAACGGAAGTATTTATTATCTCATGCTAATCCATGCCCTAGATTCTCCTGTCTCTCAGAGAGATCATCCGTGAGGAGGATCAGCACGCTCGCGTTACCCTTCTTGAGTACTTGAAGCAGTTGCACCCTGTCGAATGGGACAACTTCGTCAAGGACACCAAGATTCTCGCTGAGGAGTCGGCAATGTACAACAACACGGCTCCCTTTGGAACCGACGAGAAGGGCCAATCCAAGATGGATGATCTCCCGTTCTATTGCATCGGATTCAAGAGTGCTGCTCCTGAATTCACGCTCCGCACGCGGATCTGGGCATCACTGCGGGCACAGACGCTCTATCGCACGGTTTCCGGAATGATGAATTATGCCAAGGCCATCAAGCTTCTCTACCGCGTTGAGAATCCTGAGGTCGTCCAGCAGTTTGGTGGCAACACGGACAGATTAGAACGTGAGCTGGAACGAATGGCTCGGCGCAAGTTCAAATTTGTCGTCTCGATGCAGCGCTACTCCAAGTTCAATAAGGAGGAACACGAGAACGCGGAGTTCCTTTTGCGCGCATACCCTGATCTCCAGATTGCTTATCTCGAAGAAGAACCGCCGCGCAAGGAGGGCGGCGATCCTCGTCTTTTCTCGGCCCTCATTGACGGGCATTCGGAGTTCATCCCCGAGACTGGACGTCGTCGACCGAAGTTCCGCATTGAACTCCCTGGTAACCCCATTCTCGGCGACGGAAAATCGGACAACCAGAATCACGCAATGATCTTCTACCGTGGCGAATACCTCCAGCTCATCGACGCTAACCAAGACAACTACCTCGAAGAATGTCTCAAGATCCGCAATGTGCTTGGCGAGTTTGAAGAGTACTCTGTATCGAGCCAGAGTCCGTACGCTCAGTACGGCCACAAAGAGTTCAAGAAGCCTCCGGTTGCCATTGTTGGTGCTCGCGAATACATTTTCTCAGAGAACATTGGTATCCTTGGGGATATTGCTGCTGGTAAGGAACAGACGTTCGGAACACTCTCGGCACGTTCTTGGGCGTGGATTGGTGGGAAGCTGCACTATGGTCACCCCGATTTCCTGAATGCACTCTATATGAATACTCGCGGCGGTGTTTCCAAGGCTCAAAAGGGATTACACCTGAACGAGGATATCTTCGCTGGAATGAACGCCATAGGTCGCGGTGGTCGGATCAAGCACACGGAGTATTATCAGTGCGGAAAAGGTCGTGATCTCGGGTTTGGTACCATCTTGAACTTTCAAACGAAGATTGGGACAGGAATGGGAGAGCAGATGCTCAGTCGAGAATACTATTACATGGGGACTCAACTCCCGATCGACCGGTTCTTGACCTTCTACTATGGACATCCTGGTTTCCACATCAACAATATGTTGGTCATCCTGGCCGTCCAATGTTTTGTGGTGACCAGTACGTTTTTTTTGGCCCAATTCTTCCCTTTGACGTATGTTAACGGTGTCTCCCAGTGGTTTTCTTGGGTACCCTGAATTCTTCGGTTCAGATTTGCCAATACGGTGCGATTGGAGGCGCACTTCCGGGCTGTTACAATCTTGACCCCGTCTTCCAATGGATTCAACGGTGCATTATCAGTATCTTCTTGGTATTCATGATTGCATTCTTGCCACTTTTCATTCAAGGTAATTTTTTTTCGACGTAACATGTTGGAAAAGAGTCTCATATTTATATCAGAACTGGTCGAACGTGGCACTGGACGGGCGATCATTCGACTTGGAAAGCAATTCATGTCCCTTTCACCGGTTTTTGAGGTCTTTTCCACCCAAATCTACACGCATTCCATCATCAGCAACCTCACGTTTGGTGGCGCCAGGTATATCGCTACTGGGCGTGGTTTTGCGACGACTCGTCTGTCATTCAGCATCTTATTCTCTCGCTTCGCGGGACCGAGCATATACCTTGGAATGAGAACATTAATCATGCTTCTCTACGTCACGATGGCGTGGTGGACACCATATCTCATCTACTTTTGGATTTCTATCCTTGCGCTCTGCGTTGCCCCCTTCTTGTTTAACCCTCACCAATTTGTGTTTTCCGATTTCATCATCGACTATCGGTATGGTTATATTGATTTTAACGTGTCGTTACTCACCTCTACGTTCAGGGAGTTCTTGCGGTGGATGTCTCGTGGAAACTCGCGGTCTCATAATAACTCCTGGATCGGGTATTGTCGGTTATCGCGAACGATGATTACTGGGTACAAGAAGAAGAAGCTCGGCCTTCCGTCTGAGAAACTCTCAGGTGACGTTCCTCGCGCTAAATGGCGGAATGTAATCTTCTCCGAGGTTATTCTCCCGGTTGTGATGGCCGTTTTATTTATCATCGCGTATATGTTCGTCAAGGCGTTCCATGACTCGACCGGAAGGCTGCCCCCGAGCCCATTGATTCGGATTGCTGTCATCTCCCTTGGACCTATTGTCTGGAATGCCGCGGTGCTCCTTGTGTTGTTCTTCATATCACTCTTCCTCGGACCCATGATGGATCCCACTTTCCCTCGGTTTGGATCTTTGATGGCTTCCATTGCACACGTCTTTGGCGTCATAGGAATGCTCGGGTTCTTCGAGTTCCTCGTATGTGACACGAAATTCTTAGTGAAGTGCAGACATTGACCATGTCGTAGTGGTTTTTGGAGGCGTGGAACGCGTCACACGCGGTTCTTGGTATCATCGCGGTCATCGCCATTCAACGTGCTGTCCATAAGATCCTGATTGCCGTCTTCTTGTCTCGCGAGTTCAAACATGATGAAACCAACCGGGCATGGTGGACAGGTCGATGGTACGGGCGCGGTCTCGGCAGTTCGGTCATGTCGCAACCTGCTCGTGAATTTTTGGTGAAGATTATTGAACTATCTCTCTGGAGCTCAGATCTTTTACTCGGCCACTTCCTGCTCTTCATGCTGACACCTCCGGTCCTCATACCCTACATCGACCGTTTGCACGCAATGCTGTTGTGTAGGACAGGCTTCTATCCGAACCTGGCTATTACTAACTAGTTCTGTTAGTCTGGCTACGTCCGTCGAAACAGATTCGTGCCCCACTATACTCTCTGAAGCAGAGAAAGCAACGCCGTCGGATAGTGAGTGACGTTGCACGATTTTTAAAGCGCTAATTTTTTGACACCTTGGCAGATCATCAAGTATGGTATCATCTACGTAGCTGTCATAGTCATCTTCGTCGCACTTATTGCGCTCCGTAAGTCCCGCGTATAGAGTGTCGCCTGTGTCGTCTCATCCGTTTCGTCTTGTAGCGGCTGCATTCCGGGAGATGATCCACGTGAATTGCACGTTGTGCCAAAATCTCTAGCCAGGCATCTTCCATCCATATCATTTGCATCCTATAAGCTACCCATGGCTATTTGTATTTTCATTGCGAATCCTTTTCCTTCTGCCCGCCTTGATTTTACCCACCCACTCGAAACCTGGACACTTTACCCGCCGACATTCCCGCCGAATGGCACCATCGACTATCGATCGCGTTACTACATTGGACATCCCGGTGGTTTAATGTACTACGGATAGCGTACGAACTTGATGAACCCTGCAATATATTAGAGGACTCACTGATACGATACACGACGGGTAAATGACGAATCATACAAGCAGTTATGGGCAACGCCTGATCTATGGAACGAGGACAAAGGCTGCTGATTGGACCCTGAATGCGAGCTGAAGGACCACTGAATTCGCGGCGTGAGTACTACTAGTGTACTATGAGATCGCCTCGCTGCGTCCTACCCAGATGGTCAGCCGACCGACCACACTGTCACCGCCATTGCGCCGTGTTCCGGGGAATTGGACTCGATTTCAAAGTTCGGCCCAGTACGAACTTAGTGTGGCCTTGTCTCTACATGGACCATCGAGTTTCGAATCCTTCTCTCTGCCCTCATTCCTGCCCTGCACGAACCAGCCTGCGCAGGTGAATGGCCGTACCTGGCTTAGCGACTCGGTAGCGCGCGCGGACACGAAAAAAAAAAGACATGCGTCTCAATTTGGAACGAACGAGCCCTGGTACATCAAAGAGACCCAACTCGCCTCCTTCAACTTCGAAAACGCTCGTTCGTCCTCTTCGCGTTTCCTTCATATCCGTCCAACTCGCGCAATACACGACCTGATCGACCTCACCATCCAAAAGCGGTCCGCGAGATCCGCGCAGGCCAAGTCTGAACATCCTGCTGTCTCTTTCTCCTCGTGCTCATGGATGCTTTGATGTTCTCGTCCAATCCCCCTCGTCGGACGAGCAATTCTTGCATCAACCTCCCCATCCATTTTGTTTCTGGTTCATTCGCAGGCCAAACACTCCGCGCAGAATTGTCCGAGATTCAAAAGGCCGACCTGGGTCGAAAGTAATCTCCTGTCCTGTCCTTACTTTGTCTCCGTCACCGTTGACATTTTTTGGTGCACTCCTTTGTATGTTCTAGGTACGCAAGAGTCGATCGGCGACCGCTCGATCCTCCGCCAGTGGTACTGCTCAAGTTGTACCAAGTCTTCAATCACGGCACGCAAGCGCAGTTCGAGAGGGAAGTCGAGGACTATTCGTGAGTTACGCTCATCACGCGCCCATCTGCGCGCAGGAAAACAGGGAAACGCTTACGCTTGAGGAAAAAGCGAGGTAAACACTCTTGGTCTCCTCTGCAACGTCGATCTTTTTCCCGTGCCCACTGCGATGCGCGCCCCCTCTACTTCAGCGCAGGGACGGGACCTCCAGCAAACACTTACTTCCCATCACGAATCACCCGAACCCCCACGCGCGTCTTTCTACCACCCTCATGTGAACTTGACATCCATTCAGTTACCGCCCCTGATGTTACCCACACGACCCGTCATTCCACAAGCGACGCAACAACAACCTAATTCTGATCAACGTATACTTACATACTTTTGGGATCAACCCATCACGGAAGACATGAACTGCACGACCGCCCTATCTGGAGCAACGTTCATCCAGCCCGCGATCATCGAGTATCAGGGTAGAAGAGCGTTGGTCTTTGCATTTGCGGTCAGTTGACGCGTTTTCTTTTGACGCGACCCCTGCGACGTCGCTCATGATCATCCTTCAGGATTTGGCGGTCAAGACGGAAGGCCAGTTCTTTCTGCGGTACCGCTGTTTCGACATATTCTCACGCACGTCGGGCCATGGTGACCTCCCTATTCAAGCGGAATGCTTCGGCGGACCGTTCAGGATTTACTCGACAAAAGAGTTTCCCGGATTACAGCCATCGACGGAACTTACAAAGGTAGCGTCCTTGGTTTGGATATCATTTGGCGTACAATCGCTCACTCAATTTCCGAAGCAACTTGCGCGATGGGGCGTACGACTTAACACGCGTGAAACAGAACGTAAACGCAAGCGTAAGGACGACGACCGCTCCTCAGGCTCCGTAGGGAGGTCTGGAAGGACACGAACAAGCAAAACGAGCGACAGCGATGATAGTTGATCTTTTCGTTGCGTACTCTAAAATTTCTGCTAGGCCGGTAGTCCGAGTTCGATGAGCACGGTTTCGAGGCTTGGTTTGCTCATGCAAATATGCTGGATACTTGATGCGCACGTTTCTAGGATTCCGGTTCGTTGTACAACTAGTATTCCCTGTCATTTTGCACAGATCACATTCGGAGATGGTATCAACATGCATAATTACATGTGTTGGGTATTTTACTGGCTTTTGTTCTAATCTGATCCTGCATTGGTTTCGTCAAATGCAGTGCTTTTGTCTCAACAACAAGTGACATGTCGTGCATTCGTAGACATAACAAAACAATGGATATTATGGATAGTTAAGTAATAATCTTTTGAGAATGTATATGCCACAATGGATGAAGAGGCCTAAATAGGACTATAGCATGAGGGGCAGGTAGTATTGGGAAGAGGGAGGATATCAGTATCTGGAAATGCTGTGGAAACATCAACCCTTGTCTTCCAGTCATCTGGAACACCACCACCCTCAGTAAGTGCCCTGTAGATGAGTTGCCTAGCAGCGGCAACAGAGGTGATGTTACCCACAATTCCGCCTGCCTGAATACCCCTGACAATCTGCTGGTCAGCAACTGCAATTAGGTGTGCTGGAAAATTTGCAAGAGGGTCATTTATGCTTTCCCTTAATGATGCAGAATGCTCCCTCTTCTGTCTTTTCCTTGGATGATATGAGCCTGCAACCTCCTTCACAGATGCAGTCCTGTCAATGTCCACCCAAGTCTCCAGAAGCCTGTGTTTCTTAGTTTCCTCCACATAACCATGCTTTGCCAAGCATGACTGATGATAATAATTGCAACAACTTGGCCTTGGGCAAAAATGAAGAACCTTTTCTTGCCCAGGAACATAGGGAATCTTGCAAATGGGACATGCAGTATGAGTTACCTTGGGCTGGATACAAAGCCAAGTACAAATGAGAAGATTGGATGAAAGAAGTAGAAGCTTACAATGATTCTCTTGGCTTCATATAGAAACTTATATCTTGAAAACCATTCTTGATCCCCAATAAACTCTTGGTGGAGATCATTCTCATCAAACTGTTTAACCTCTACATGGTCTAAACAAACTAATTCAATGATTGGCCATTTGAACAGGGCATGTATACTCACCAACAAAACAATAGACTGAGAGAATGTCAAAATTGTCTGAAAACAACTTTTCATACTTTCCACAAATATTGGGGTCACTTGATGCAATTTGAGAATGGTGAGAGAGAGTTGAGAAGATGAGAAAACTTACAAGGACTTGATGACTTCTGCCACCTCCTGTGGTGACCAGAACCACTGTACAAGAACCCATACCTATGAGACTGATATAATATTGGTCGAATACAACTGGGGAGAATCTTACATTATCAGATCCATCTCCCCTAATCTGCTCGATCTTTCCGATCCAGTGGTTGTTTTCCATGGTGTTGCCACTCTCTTCAGAGTCCTGGTGTTGTATGTAGGCGCTAGAGATGGCAGATGGCAAGGGTTAGAACACTGTCGGATACTACGAGACCAGGCGTGAATCAAGTGGCGTACACGTCGTCTATGGAAAATGAATGTTCTTCATGCTCCGGGTCCTCGACTGTTCACGTATGTCATCCCTAGCGCACAAATGACCGAGTGTGTTGAACATACCTCTGAACGAACTGTATGCATGGCTGAGGGCATCAAACTGTTTCCTGTTGAGGCCCTCTGGAGTCGACTTATAGGTATTTGGCCTTTTCTTCTTCTTCGTGATTCTCTTTTTTCGCGCCATGGTGTAGTTGGTGGACAAAGAGACACGGTCGCGTGCAGGGACGCGTCCTTAATGAGCGTGTTTGAGTCCGTTCCACCAATACGTAAGCACGTTTACTAAATTGCCTGTGCGGTTGCGGAAACGTGTGCCAGTCGCAGTCGCAGCCTGGCAAATCCTTCCAGAACTTCGACAAGTCCCACATCTTTGACCTCTATGCTTTTCTACTTGACTTCGTGCATAATAAGGTGTTTATCCAAGTCTCACTTTATATTGTTGTTCGTTGAGAATCCGTCGGGTTTGCTAGTTCGGTTGTCGCTTTCCTTTATCCAGGTTATGCGTCCTACAAGACACTTTCCCAACGACCTGCGTCTGAGGAAGATCTGGAACGATGGCTCATGTATTGGTCCGTACTCGGCTGCATCGTTGGGGTCGAATACGTCGCCGAATGGCTCGTGTCCTGGTCAGTCCATCTGTCGTACGACCCTTGTTCACTGAAACCCAGATCGACGTCATAGGATCCCAATGTACTATTTGATGAAGACCCTCTTTCTTCTCTACCTTGTACTGCCGCAAACTCGTGGGTCGTCGTATATCTATATCAATCATCTCCAGCCCTTCTTGCACTCGCACGAGTCTCAGATTGACGCCACCCTCGCTACCTTCAAGGCACGCTTGTACGCCTTCGTACAAGAACGGTTCCGTGCACTGTGGGACCAACTTTCTGGTGCAGTTGGGCAGCAGCAAGCCCAGTATGCAACCAGCGCTGGCGGGGTCGTCGTGGGTGCTCCGCCTTCCTTGGGTGACCCAGTGTCCGGGCCCGCGCGACTTGTTGCTGGGCTCTGGCAGTCTTATGGACCCACTATCATCGCATCAGGTGCTGCGCTTTTATCACAGGGTGCGGCTGCATCGAGTTCTGCCGTGGAGAAAGCGTGGCGGACCCCCGCTGGCTCACAAATACACCTGGATTCCACCAAGTCTCCACGTGACCGGAGACATCGGACCAAGGGAGAGTCGCAAGGAAAGCCGACATCTGCCGCTTCTGGTGTTGTCGACGGTTCATCGCGCAACTCTTCTGAATCGGAACTGCAGGCTCGGGGGGCTGGAAGGCTCGAGGAGGTCGAGGAACCGAGCGACACGGAAGGCTATTAGGTCTACCATGGAAGGGCTCGTCGGGTTCGGAGTGCGCCGGGGCCGACCAGCTGGTTTGGTTAGGTACAGTGAGGCACTATGGGCTTCCCTACATCTTGCGGATGTCAGGAAGACGTGCTGCGCGAACTTAATGGATTCTTTCCGCCCACGTTGTATGTATCACGACTGTTTAAGGGTTCGTACGTATGAATATGTTTGCCATGGGTGCAAGTAGGACGTGAAGCTGGGCACTGGCCTGCAGCTATCCAAATGATTCAATATTTGCGGAGCTCGGAGTCACTTACCATGGATGGCGTTCTCATCATCATTCCGATCACACGCCGTGCGGATGTTCTCCACTTTCCCCACCAATCAAACATCGACTTCGCGGAACGTGCACTTATCTGGCTTTCTCCAACCAGCGATGTATTAGCAAGAATGCCGCAAACGTTCCGATAATTATGGTGATATGATCGCAGATTAAGTGGTGATGGCGGCGGCCTACCAGAGGAACCCGCGACAGTCTCACTGGGGCGAACTTTATCTGGCGGCATTACTTCGACTCAAGTTGGCTTCTAGGAATCTGACCTGTTTGTGCGGAGGAAGAAGCCTTTCGCATTTTCGCGGGAATGACCACAAGTTACCTAACGGCGCCCTCACCATTCCTGAATTGCCATACTTATCCTAGCTCAGAAGGTCCCACTGACATGCCAGCATTCGTGGACTCTTCACCCTTCCTCTTTTACCCTGGCCATTCTGACCCTCTTTCCCTCACGATACCTCTTAAATGCCACAAGCACTCAAGGCAAATGCCCGCCAAGAACTTAGTAAGGAGGCGCAGAAAGCGCTCGACAAGGAGCAGAAGCGGAACCGCGGTGTAATGTCTTGTGCGGAATGCCGTCGGTACATATGTTTTCATTCTTCTCGTGTTGCTGCAGGTCTTACCGACATCGACCCTTAGACTCAAATTAAAGTGCGATAAAACTGTCCCTTGTTCATCATGCAAACGTCGTGGGTGTTCGGCAATATGCCCTAACGGTATGCGTACGCAGACTGCTCCCGAAAAAGCACTCTTAAGTGTCGTGCTTAGGCAAATTGACCACTGGCCAGGGCACTCGGTATGTTTTATGTTTAAAGAATTTGTATAGCCCTTTCAGATGGCATGCCTCCCCAGTTTCGTGCTCGCTGATACGGAAAAGTTGCACGAGAAGATATTACTCATGAGTGACCGCATTCGACAACTAGAGGATGCGCTAGCTGTCTTGCAGTCAAGTGTGGCACCGCCAGAACCTCACCCTTTGTTACGTCGAGATCTTCTAGATATCAAGTCGATCATAGATCTCCACGTCGCTGTTGAAGAAGAAAAAACTCAAAAGACCACTCAGCATGCTGACGACGAATCCCAGTACATAGAAGCTTTTGGAACACTGGCCCTACGAGATGATGGTGCTGCAACTTTCTATGGCCGATCTGCTGGTTCAGAAGTGAGTGACCTTTGCCCTTTTTGTTGCATTGGCCGTTAAACCGTCATCATAAAGAGCCTCCTGATTGTAAGTAGGCGAGTGCCGATGCCGGCCCTGTGCTGAAAATTTCTGTTTGTAAGGGAGAGCCGAAAGAGCTTGCGAGCATGTCGGCTTCATTCTCAAGTAAGGATCCAAATCTCAACGACCTTCCCCACCCCATCAAGCTTTTATCCAAGTCATTTCCTCTTGCACCTGTTTTCACGGATGCCGTTGACCTCGATTACCTCGTACAAAATCACTTACCTCCATGGCATCGGGCACGCCAGCTGTGCGAATTATACCTGTCTCAGGCTCCTTGGTTTTTCGGCGCGGTGACTAAGAGACAGCTTCAGGAAGAGTGCCTTCCTCTCTGGTATAGTGAGGCTTCCGACCTTCTCGTCCCAGGTTCCGTGGCACCATCGATACCGCAGACCTCGTCCGGCGAGTCAACGCAACCTCAAGGCAAGACTTCACACGAGCTAGCATTACTCTTTGTCATCTTCTGCTTTGGAGCTCTCACTGACAACTCGCTTCCCCCCGCGCCAGACAATGAGGAGGCTAATACGTACTGTTATTTGACGCGCGCGGCGTTGAACTTGGAACCCGTGCTAGACCGACCACCGTCGGTAACGACCATTCAGACCCTGGCATTGCTGGCAATCTACGAAGGACTTGTTAGCGGCCAAAATAGTATTGAGTGCACTTGGGGTATTTTCGGGCTCGCAACCAAGCTAGCCCAGAGTGTGAGTAATTTTACCCTAGTTGATGGCCTTACTCACACTGAGCCACATATGTGTAGATTGGATTGCGTGAGCTCTCCTTCGGTGAATGGTAATATGAGCTCATAGAAGCAAATAGACCGTGATTGTGCTCGGTGGCAGTTGTCGACTTCAGAAGTTCAGAAGCGCCGCGCTCTATTTTGGGAACTGTTTATTACGGATGGGTGGCAGGCATGTTGTTTCTGTTCTTGTGGTTTGGCCTACATTTCATTGAGCCTGCTGCAGAGCCTTGCAACTGGCCGTCTGGCTACATTTTATATACCGTTCGTTGACTGCGAACTTCCAAATGACCCGGAACCCACAATTGATGACGATGGTTCTGTCCTTCCCAGCTGTGAGTGACCCGAATTTTGTTTTTGAAAGCTATTATTAAGCAGTTGTTCTTGCAGTCCCTGCTTGGAAAGCGCGATTTGGATATGAGTGCGTCTCGGCAGTGATCCAGAATTCACAAATCGCCAAGGTACCTAAATACTCTACAATCATCGACCTTGATCGCAAGGTGCGGGATATGGAGCTACCAAGGTATGCCCAACGAGTTCCCTCTGAAGACGCTGGACTCGCAGAAGCCATGAAACATTACATGCCATTGAACTATCGGAACTTTAGTGGGTCACCGTCGTCGTACAAACCTCCAATATCCTCACACCAACCGGAATCGATTTAGTTCTTGTGTACATTCATCGATGTTTTTTCGCCGAGGCTGTATCGAACAACCCGACTGACCCGATGCAGAGCCCATATGCACCCTCCTTTCTGGCTGGCTACCGTAGCGCTTGTGAAATACTTGGTAATTTGCGCGTTCAGTTCGACCTCTTCCCCGCTCAAATAGCACGTTTCTGGGTGTTGTGGACACATGCGTTTTCGAGCTCGGTTGGTCCTTTACACCTAGATAAGACGCTAGCTGATTTACTACCCTTCCGAGGCTAGGTGATGTTGGCTTCCGTCGTGACACACGCATCAGGTGCAGGGACACGGTCGAAGACTACCGGTGCTGCCATGACGGAATTTCGTAGAGTGCGCTCAGAAGCAATCGTGGTGTAATTAGACTGACCAAATATCTACAGGCAATTGACCTTTTTAAAGAGGCATCGACATATGGTGGCCGTGCGGTGAAGTTTTTGGTATGCCTCATTATGAGTGTCTGTCTACACTGGTTGATGATGCTTGCTCTTAGCCTATTCTTGAACGTCTTCTTCAAAAAGCAGAACAAGCATACAACACTGCGAAACCTGCCGTAATCCGGAACAGGGACATTTTTTCGCCTTCAACGGAGGTGAAGCCAAAGGACGAGCTGTCTATTTTCAGCGGTCGTATCAATACAGTGGCCACTAAAGCACCGTCTTTGGCGATCGTATCTTCGGCCCACGGTTCGGGCTCAGGTCCACATTGTCTCTCGGGGGTCATACACGATCCGACTCCTCAACCGATACCTGTCGCTGCAAACAACCCACCCATCCCGGCCTTGCACCCAACGCTTCTTGATCATTGGGCCAATTTTGAGGGTGATATCAATACACAGCTGACGACTGCCCAGCGGGATGAGTACTACAACGATGCGGACGCACACATGGAAGAGTCGAGAACACCGGACATGCATAGCCAGCAAGAACAAGAACAAGCACAACACCCCAAACAGCATCAACTTTACCCTCTCACTATGCCCTCCCCTGATTTCCAATCCAACGACACTCTGTACACGAACCACGTATCGACCGTCACCGCCGCCAGGTCGAGCTACGCAACCCAGGAAGGCGTTCAGTATCCTGGTGCATCGCCTCAGGTCCCGATGCACCTGCATGCCTATCACCACCACCACCCGTCCAACGTCTTTCCATCTACCTCCTCCCAGAGTTCATCCCAGGGACAGGGATCTCCCTACCACCACTCACCGGACTCACGCTTCGACCCGCACGGGCGACCAGCGTACCCAGCAGGCTCCCCTACAGACGATGGCGAGTACCGTCATACTTGGCACCATACCGGTATCGGTCACGCTCACGACGCGGGTCACGACCAGGACCCAGGCCACTCACACGTGTATCCGTACCCCGGCGTCGCGTCGTCGTCATACGCTCCCACCAGCGCACTCATGTCGCATTCGCACTACCACGACCCCTCTGCGTCCTCACAGGCGCACCACTGGGACGATCACGGCAATGGTCATGGCCGACGGACGCTGGGCTATGCTTATCCATACCCAGACCCTACGCCAGGGGTGACGCACGCTTCGGGGTCGCTCGACGCCTATGTGCAGTACGATGGCTCCGGGCACGGATCGTACAGCTACGCCCAGGAGTATGGGTACGGTTACGATGTTGGCGCGCATGGACGTGCCACCGAGGAACCGCAGCAGCAGCAGCAACTCCATCTCCAAGAGACGTGGCAGTCGTTTGGCGTCTACGTGGGCTCACCTAGGCCCTCGCCTTGATGGATTACCAATATGCCGTTGTCGTTGAGTTGGGACCCCACTCTGTATGATATTTGCATATACCTCGATGTCTGTTGTCGTATTGCTGTCTTTGTCTTGGTTTCATTTTGTCACCATGCTCATTATCGTGCATGTGTCCGATATTCAAGAAATTCCATGTATGTACAGTGTTGTATTAATAGGTTGGCAATGTGTTCTATCCTAACCATCAGCGCCATTTCCCACTCACGGCAACGCAGAGATCGCAGGAGGTACCAATGGGAGCTCAGATGGATGTGTTGAACATTGCCCAAAGCTCCCAGAGGCATTCAAACCTCGAAGAGGAGCCACAAACGCACTGCGTCACTTGTGGCTACAGCCCCTTGCAAAGCATCTTCATCCTGGCCACTTGGGCCCTACAGAGCTCTAGCTCGGTCGGGACGGCGAGCAACGATGCCAGCAGGATACCGGACGAGTCCGAGAAACCCAAGGAACCAATCTTAAACTCCAGTTCCTGCTTCGAACGTTCCATATCGGCCACCGTAGATGGATCGGGACGTTCTTGGTTGATCCGGTAGAACACGTTGACGCTACGAAGTACTGGGTATGAGCCTGCGTGCGTTTTCCATGTAGACGAGTAAAAACTTACTATGCGAGTCCACCGCATATACCTTCAATACTGATAAGGAGAAAGACGAACAAGATGCTGCTAGTAGCATGATCCTCGGAAAAGATCCCTACAGCAGACTCGTAGATCAAGGTCACGAGGATTAGGAACTGGGCAACCGCTGGAAGAGAAAGAAGCTTCTCCGGAAGGGGTGGGATGCCAAGCGAGATTGAAGAACGCGAAATAAACACCGTAGATTGGTACACAAGCTAGACGTTGCGAGTGAGACGTGAATTAGCATGTAAATTCGTTGAGGGTTCGCACCTGCCATAGCGGGTAGTAGTCTCTGATGGAGTGGATAATCTTGCTTAGGAGGCCATCGCGTTGCGGCGAAGGCACTGGATATAGCAAGGTTGGTGCTACGCCCTGTGGTCGAAGCGTTGAGCGGACGAAAAGCGGACTTGAAGAAACTTACTTGATTGATGGTATACTCGAACTAAAAATAAGATTCAACCAAAGTGATAAATAGCACTAAAAATATGCTTACAGTATACACCAGGACTATAAGAGAATCAGACCTTGTGGTTCGATACATCGTGATAAACACTTACAAAGCGGGAGCATGTACTTGAGGATCATTGGCTTTACTAGGCGCCACTTGTCTGCGGCGGTCAAGAAAACCGGTACTTTGGGTGGTTGACCGAGGAGGGTGTCGCCTTCGGCGACTTCGACCGCAGACATTTCTGGATCCTCTTCGGGTAAAGGAGCGTAATGCCCTGGAGAGGGTGAATCCATAAATGCAGCGGGACGTGGGAGCAAGAAAAAATGTGTCAAGGGAAGCATAAGCGGTAGTATCTGACGATGAAAGGTTGAAGTAAGACTGCAATAGTCAAGGTACAAGAACAGTCTGCCTACCGAAGAAACGCCGACACCCAAACGCACACCAAGGCCCCTAACTTCCCACCATAAGAACGCCCCCACAAGACCAGCAGCACCAGTCCCAGAGGCAAAGTACCTGGAAGTTCGTTTAGATCATGGTAACGTCCGGGTCTGGGTAAATGCACTCGCCCGATACTGTGCCCTCCCACGGAAAGATTGTAAGTGGTTGACAACTGCAGGAATGTGAGTTCGCCCAAGCCTAGTCGTCAAAGTCAGGTTGGGTGAGTGAATAAGGCGAATCGAAATTACCGGATGAAAAGGAAGCGAGAGAGATGCCTAGTAGTCGCGCAAACAGACTCTCATAGAGGGCAATGACCTAAGGAGAGTGAGAGGCACTCCGACCGGTTCACGAGATACGACTCACCACCATGCCCAGGAAGCTCAGCAATGAGCATCCTATGATGCGCCGAGTGTACCGTATTTTGCCCTTGAGGAAATAAGGCCATCCGAGCTTTGCCACTAGCGCGGGAAATATGTTACAAAAGGCGATGATACCCTTGGGAGTGGATGGGGGCACCAGATCGAGTGCGGCGGAGAGGATGATCACGTATAAAACTGGGCGGTCACTTGAGCCCCTATGCAAGATGGAAGCGATGGCCAATATTACTCACCGTTGTTGATGAGGCCATAGAGAAAAAAGGACACGCCGAGCTTGAGCAGTTTCTTCTTCTCTGTGGAGAGGACAATGAGCACGGCATCGAAGACGAGGAAGAGGAGATGCAACAAATGAGAGTGCACGAATGCATGATGCGGGATTAGCGGGAAACGATACTCAGGGATGGCCCTGAACAGGATCAACACCCCACGATTCGGCGCGAGAGGAGGCTCACCTTGAGTCTTGTCGGAGGATATGTCGTGCAGGATGTCCTGCTGGCTTTGTATTCGAACTACACGCATGTCTTGGTCGTCGTTGCGAGACAAGTCCTCGAGCTCGACGTCTGCGCCCAAGTGCTGTACGGGTGGTACAACGAAAACAGCGGAATCCAGCGTCATTTAACTAAATCATTGTCCACAGCCGCATGCCAGAATCACACGCAAAACGGGTCTCCTCTCCCATGCATCCAAACACCCCTCCAGGGGGGGTTACTATGGATATTTGTATACATCATCTATCCTCGCACAAGGTCAGACAACCCTCCAGCACGTCTACGGCCACGTCGACCTCGTCCTTGTTCACGTTCAGCGACGGAACCAGACGAACGGCATCCTTGCCGGCCGTCAACACGAGGACACCACGCTCCCGAGCCAGCTGCACGACCTGACCAGGGTGGGCCTCGTTTTTAAATCCAAGCCCACGGAGCAGCCCGCGACCTCGGATCTTGTCCTGGATAAGGTCCGGAAACCAGTGCGCTAAAGATTCTAGTCGGTTGTCGAGGTGGCCGCTCATGTCCTTGACATGACAGACCGACGTCGGCGCACTCAGCCGGTTCAAAACATGGTGGCCTACTGAACAGGCGAGAGGCGACCCTCCAAACGTCGTGCCATGAGTACCTGGTGCGGAAGGTGTCAGATTTGCCAACAACGATCGGTCTACGTCCCACCTGCTGTCATCGTGGACGCAAGCGAGTCTCGCAACAGTACAGCTCCGATGGGGTATCCATTTGCTAATGGCTTGGCCATCGTCACGATATCGGGATGGCAATCGACCGGAAGTGAAGAGTGCGCCCAAAGCGACCCAGTCCTGAACAGACCACACTACAGAGGGCATCAGACACATTTTTATGTCCGACAAACTAGCCTACCTGTATTTCATCATAGATCAACACGGCCCCGGCTTCGTCGCACCGTTTCCGCAATGCTCTCAACCAAGCTTCGTCGGCAGCGGTGACGCCTCCCTCACCTTGTACAGGTTCGACGATGACAACACAAGTGTCGTCGTTGACCAGGTCAGAGAGACCCGCATGGTCATTGAACATTCCGACGTCGACGCCGGGTATCAATGGCTTGAATGGGGCTTGATACTTCACCGTCGAGGTGACACTCAGCGCGCCCATGCTACGCCCGTGGAACGAATTTTGGAAACACACGATGCGCGTCTTTGTGCAAGACGGATCGTCTGCCTTGGCACCTGTAGCTGCAGCCCAGCGGTCCTTGCCGACTTTGCGTGCAATCTTGAGAGCGCCTTCATTGGCTTCGGTACCCGAGTTGGAAAAGAAGACCTTGGCACCCGTCGCAGGGTGAGAGGACGATCCTGTAGCGAAACCGAGGCCACCGTGTTGTTGCGTAAGGGTGACGATGAGCTCCGCTAGTCTGGGTGCCCACTGGTTGTGGTACACGTTGGAAGTGTGAAGCAACGTCGACGCTTGTTGTTTTAATACCTAGCCGCGACCCCTTGAGTAAACAAGAATGCTGAGCCGTTTCTCTTGTTGCTTACATCTGCGACACCAGGGTCAGCATGACCCAACGCATTTACCGCGATCCCCGCGCTGAAATCGAGAAACTTTCGGCCCTCGGTATCCCAGACCCAGCTTCCACGGCCATGTGAGAGTACGAACGGTGGTCGTGCATAAACACCAAGAATGTATTGCTGTCCGAGAGCGAGGGTGCTAGAGGTGTTGGGTACTTTCGGGGCAGCAGTCAAGTCATGAGTGGCCTTCAGATATTGAGTGCTGGGCACGCAGCGGTGCTAGAGGAAGAAAGTAAGGCGGGCATCAAAAGAACAGGCAAATTAAGCCGTACATACCTCGGACGCAGCGCTCGAAGCAAATCGAGCTTGCACCACGACCCTCGAGCGCACGGTCACGACAGGACCTCGAAGACGACAAAGACTCATGAACAACAATGAGGATGCTACGAAGGAAAGGATCCGTCCTAAATATGCGGCCACAGGAGCGAACCGGCAACAGGAATTTTACAGCAACTAGCAAAGCACTGGCAGATTTCGCTCACTCATTCGGAGTCAACCGTATGTGACACCCCGCCCACGTTCATTACGACTAATCTGCCAAGGGGCATTAAGCCACATAACTTGATGAAGCTGGCCGTATACGAGGTGCGTTTGCGGGAAATTTGCTGGTGCTCGTGTCTGGTGCACAATCATACCTAATCCATCCATCGATAGTAGTCAAAACCAACGCGTTGACACCCTTTTCATGGATCATGTCCTACGCTTGGTCGAAACACTATCACGATCGTCGAATTAACAACACCTTCCTTGACAGTCAACCATCGCCCTAACCGATGTTCCTGACCCAACCCAACGACTAATAGGATCGACTCGATGCCTGTAATTTTGATTGTCGACGATTTCCCGTTGAGCACAGATCGTGCAAGGGGATCAAGTTTAGATGTGCTTGCCCACGAGGCACTGTCCACAAAAACCTGGGGAGCAGGTAGGAGTTGCAAAGAGTTAACAACGCCCGGTGCTGGAACTGTTCCCTTAAGGGTGAAGGACTTGAGCTTCGAGTCGATCTTCCATATGCGTATGGTGCCGTCCCATGACCCTGCGCGAAAAAGATCGTCAGTCGCGCCACCCTCGTAGAGTTGAAGACAGGTACCAGACGCAAAGATGTCCGAATATCGCAGACATGCGACTGAAGTTATCCATCGCGGTGTCTTGACGACACCTTCTGTAGATGACACGACTTCGTGTAGGCCGTGACACAGTGCTTGCGTGAATATCGGCTTTTTCTTTTGAGTATTCCATAGACATATTGAACTAGCATGGAGGGATTAATTACGTGGACCTGGATAAACCAATGAAACAAAAACATACCCTGTGTCGCCACCGCTGACGAAGTTTGTTTCGTCGATCATAGCTACACATTCAATACTGCCCTCCACGAATTTTTTCTGCTTCTCCCTATCCGTCCCGTTTGTCACTCTATCTTCGTCACTTTCATGCCCCTCGAAAGCTCCGCCTTCTAGCAGCTCGCGGAGCGCACTCTTCCCGCCCCCACGGAATACTAGTTGGCTTTCTTCTGGGATTTTCCAGTACCGCAGGGTTCGATCTCGAGCGCCGGCCGTGACGGCCGTCTCACCACGGAGAGCGTCTACCGAGACGATGGTATCTTGATGGCCGAATAATGTTTCGACGTACCCCATGACAGCAAGATCAAATAGTTTGACTGTACGGTCGAACGATCCGGTGTATAGTTGCAGGGTACCTTTACGGAAGGCAAGGCTCTAATTGCAGAAAGAAACATATCCAGCATCAGCCATGACACGAAGAAATAAGGATCTGCTCACGGATATGGAGTCTTTGTGTCCTCCAAAGCCTTTAACCCACTGGTTTTTCTCGACGTCCCAAACGCCGACTTTCTTATCTTTCCCACCACTCGCGAGATATTGACCATTGCTACTGACGGCCAGTGCTAATACTTGGTCTGTATGACCCTCGGCATCGAATGGATTACTTTTCTCCTTTCCTTTTCCCTTGTGATCTAAACGTCTCTTGTGAAACGTTGCCACATTTCGGCCAGTTCGCAGATCCCATTTGTTTATGGTGCCATCCTTTGAAGCCGTAAAGAGGTACTTGGCGTCTTCAGTAGCCACAGCTGACGTGATGGATAGTCGGTGGCCGCGACAACGGAGCCGCGGGGCGGGAATGAAGTCGTACTGGACAGGCAATAGGATCTACGGCAGGGATGGCGGAATGCATGCAACTTACAGTTTCCGCAATGAATAGATGAACTCTTCCGGAATGCTCGAGGACATCTTGGCGAAGCCGAGCTGACACAAGCTCCTTGTCTACCTCGGCAGCATCGAACTCCCCTTCGGCTGAATGGACGTCAAAAACGGTGATGTCACATGGGCACAAGCAGACCCACCGAGACCCTCTGTGACGCTCTGCAAGTAGAGCTTTGCTAGCCGGAGACGTTTCTCTGCGGGGGTCTCGTCGATGTTTTCGTCCCCACTAGATTCGGGTTCGTGGTCTACACGCAGATTGAGATCGTCGACATCCTCGTTTACATTGTCCGAGTCAATTTCCTCGTCCTGCTTTGTTTTCCTTGGCTTAAGCTTAGGTTGAAGTTGTTTCTTCGAGCTGGCGGGTCGCTTTCGTTTCTTGGACGCAAAGAACGCG
Source organism: Guyanaporus albipodus (assembly GCA_038088995.1). Taxonomy (NCBI): domain Eukaryota; kingdom Fungi; phylum Basidiomycota; class Agaricomycetes; order Boletales; family Boletaceae; genus Guyanaporus; species Guyanaporus albipodus. The sequence goes on from JBBPKA010000032.1 coordinate 194,604, forward strand.
TCTGGCATATTCTCCTCGACCCGGGTCGATCTCGAAAAAACAAGTATGAGTACGGCATTTTCCGATGTCACATGACATCAAATCCTATTATAGATATGGCTGTGCTACTTTTACTTAAAGCCGTCGATGTCTGTCTGGCTTGCGGCTTCATTCTCTCGCTCCCTCTCGTCTTGTCGACTTGTCGCCCACGCAAGATCTTTGGCGTCACTCACAGCGATGAGCAAGCTCTCCGCCAATGACGTTAACTCTGCCATCCGCAACGTACAGTATGCTGTACGAGGCGAGCTTGCCATCAAGGCAGAACAATACCGCGTCAAAATTCAGCAGAATCCGACATCCCATGGACTCCCCTTTAATCAGGTCATTTCGTCGAATATCGGAAACCCCCAACAAAAGGGTCTTGATCAGCCCCCTCTCACCTTTGTCAGACAGGTAGGTCTACTCCCTTTACTCTTTGTGTTGCTGTAGCGCATCATGTGGAATTCCATTGGCGCACCCACTCACGGATGCTCGCAGGTAGCTGCATTGATGGAGTATCGGGATCTCAAGAACGTTGCTCCGAACGCTTTTCCAAGGGATGTTGTTGCACGTGCAGATGAGCTTTGGAACGAAATTGGTTCTATTGGCGCATACTCCCATTCTCAGGGTGTGCCACTCATTCGCAAGCATGTTGCAGAATTCATCCAAGGTCTCTTTTTTTTGCTCACATTGCCACATTCATTGACTGACCGTTCCCTGAACGTGTCTCTCGCATGTAGCCCGAGATGGACATCCGGCAAGCCCCGAACACATTTTTCTTACTGGTGGGGCTTCCGTAGGCGTGTCCCTCTTCATATCCATGCTCATATCGGAACCTGGCAAGTCGGGGATCCTTATTCCCATCCCACAATACCCGCTATACACTGCGGCCCTTGCACAGTTCTCGGGGGTGCCGATTCCCTATTACCTCGATGAGACTAATGGGTGGAGTACATCTACCAGCGAAATCAGGTCTCTTCTTGAGAAGACGCTCCGGGAAGGCAAGATCCGGCCAAAGGCTCTCGTAATCATCAATCCCGGTAATCCAACTGGTGCGCTCCTTGACAGGAAGACCCAAGACGAGATTGTTCACCTCTGCGAGCAATACAATCTTGTCCTCCTCGCGGACGAGGTATACCAAACGAACCTCCACTCTGCGGACACCCATCCGTTCACCTCGTTCAAAAAAGTTGTCGTCGAGTCTGGTAGAGACGTCGCGCTTGTGTCCTTCCACTCCATCTCCAAAGGCGTTTTTGGCGAATGTGGCAGACGCGGTGGCTACTTTGAGTGCACCAACATTAGCGATGATATCATTGCTATGATTTACAAGATGGTCAGCGTCTCTCTCTGTCCTCCTCTCCAGGGGCAGATTGGTGTAGACTGCATGGTTCGCCCTCCGAAGGAAGGGGAGGAAAGCTACGCGCTCTGGAAAAAAGAGACGGATGCAATCCACAAGGCTCTCAGAGAGCGCACGCACCAGATGGTAGCGACTCTCAATGACGTGGATGGAGTCAGCTGCGTCAACTCGCCTGGTGCCTTGTACTTATACCCACGAATTCAACTGTCAAACAAGGCAATCCAGGCCGCGAAATCAGCGGGTAAAGCACCAGACGCGTTTTACGCTCTTGCGCTGCTCGACGCAACTGGCATCTGTGTTGTTCCTGGGTCTGGGTTCGGACAGAAGGAGGGGGAACACCATTACCGACTGACATGCTTGTGTCCTGGTGTGGATGAGTACGTCGGCAAGCTTGTCAAATTCCATCAAGACTTTACGAGAAAGTACCCGTACGATGAATCTACTAGCAAGTTATAACTTTGTTTAGAAACATTTTATATGTATCATGTCAGCTCTACCATCATCTGAATCGCTTGTGCACCGTCAGTCCATCGCTCATCTTCTTACGCCTCTACGTCGCATCCGTCCTACCATTCCGTACTACAAGCTTGCTGCACATCGCGTACCGACCCTATGGACGTTATACCGTGGCCTCCAGAGGCACGCCGAACGCGACAACGTAGGGATGCGCCGACTCGCTTTCGGGTGCAGGCTAACGTGGCATCTCAGGTCAAATGGCGAATACGTACACTCTTTGAAAAACAGAGACACACGATTCAGGCGCACGTTGCAAGAGCACAGCTCGAGCGAGCATACCAGGTGAGAGCTACAGATCTGTTTGCCACCTCATGAGATGACCGTCACCCTCACTGGCAGTGGCTCGACATGTTCGTGCGTGCAAAGCAGGGTGATGCGTACTCCTGTGCGGTCCTCGACAGATACGACCGCATGATCGCTAGCAAGCGCGAGAGAAGAGAGTTTGGCCGACTTGTCAGGGAAGCTGTAGTGCGTTTTTTTTTTCGTTCCGTGCCTGTGCACTGACTGACGCTCCTAAAACTAGGAAGAGCAGGCGAGCCTGCGTACGCGTACCGTCTTCAAGGGTTCCTTCATCCGCCCGACTATGTACCACAGGCTACTCCCCCGACTTGTCCCCCAACCAATCAGTATCTCGTCCATGATCAACAAGCGGCGTCTCGGCAGGGATCGACGCTACAGGCAGTCCGTAAAGTTGGTAGAGTGTATCAAGGACTTGCAGATGGAGTGTGCGTTTGAAAAACAGCTGCGTCGTACGGGCGCACGCTTTTCCCCTGTGTTCAGCGACGATCTGCACGCATGGCGTACGTGTTACGTTTTTTTTTCTTGGGTGTCCGGCCAAAGCTCATGTGAAGCGATATGCAGTGCAACCATTGCGAGACAAGCTGTCGATCATACGAAAAGCGAACGAGAGGGAGTATGATCGATTATATTCAGACTATTCTCCATCACTTCTACTTCAGGGCCTCCGTGCGCGCAGACAGAAAATTCAATACAAGACACGTCAACACGTGCACGAGCGGGCTGGAGAAGTGTTTCCGTCCACGCTTGCACGGATGCGACAGGGTCCACCTGCGCACGTGCTCGCCAAGATGACGCCCGAGGAACGGAGAATGGACAAGATCGTGAGGGGCGCAAGCGAGGCTGGGTATGTTGCTAGGGTAAAGCTGAAGATGAAAAGGAAATTGAAGGATCGCGAGACGTGGCGGATGGAGGACGGGAAGGAGAGAGAATGGAGCCGGCTTGAAAGGTTGGAAGAGGAAGTGAGGGAGGAGAACGTGCAAAGACGCTCGATGAATGTAGGCAGGGCAGTGGGAGGAGATAACGTGCAACACTGATGGGCCCGGGAGGTATGTGTCATGTCATTCATGCGCGTTACCCTCGACTGCAGGACTCTGGCGGGGTACTTGGTGACTAGTATGCCCAGTGGGTGAGGTCATTAGGTTTGTTCCATTCGAACATCATCTAGTTAAAATGGCATGCCCTTTATCTGATACCCAGCTCTCCGATCATCTCTTGACGAAGCAGATGCTGGCACGTGACGAACTCTTTCAATCGTCACCACTTGCACGCGAGATGGTCCTGCAAGAAGCGATCAAAGACCGACAGAGTCCGACGCTTGATTGTTCGCTGTCATCTTGTTTCCTCGCACCCGGCCCCCACTGCAAGTATGCCTAGTGTCACCTTACCTCCTGTCCCTCACTACAAAGCTGCGTCACCAACGCAAGCCGATCGTATGTGATATCGATTCCACATTCCTTGGTAGTCGAATAGTCCATTGACCTCGACTCCAGTGGACTATGTTGATCTTCCAATCATCGACCTAGAAATTTTTGAGAATTCGGAGAACCGCACTCTTCTGGCGGCCCAGCTTCGAGACGCACTGTTGACTCACGGGTTCTTCTATGTCGTCGGTCATGGGTACCAACAATCAGAGGCAAGGATGACTACTCTCATTTTACTCCGATGTCTAGAACCAAAGCAGACAGATAGGATGTTCGATATTGCGGATATACCTTTTACGAGAGTAAACAGTGAAGAGAGGCAGGCATATGTAGCCGCTATAGAGTAGACTGGACCGTACCAGGGATATAAACTCCCGGGCTACTGGGTAAGTCACGTCCCTGGTCCGTCCTCGTGGTTACCTACCTCGACATTAGCATATCGACAATGGAGTGTACGACCACATCGAGCATTACAACAGTGAGCGTTATCCATCCTTCTATTGGTTACTCCGAGTTTGTTCAGCGGTTTCTTTTTGAAGTCAATTGTGACGTTTCGAAACGAGGACACCCGGACGCTATTCGCCCCTTTCTCCCTGAAATCAAGCAGTTCGGCAAATTTAATCACTTCAATGTCTTGTACCCAATCATGCGGTAGGTTGAGCAATTTGTCGAGTCGGTCTGTGCTTAAGAGGCTGGACTACAGATTGATCGCGCTGAGTCTCGAATTACCCGAAGAGACTTTGGTCAACATTCACAACTGTGATGCCATTGACGAAACGTACGGTACGTTATGACCAATAGTGCCTATATACTATATATGTTCGCACACTTGTTCTCTAGTGAGGTTCATGAAGTAGTTGGTACTCTCTACTTTGTGTTCTGGCGTAAACTGAAAAGCATTTCATATTTCAGTTATCCACGTTCCGCTGAGGAGGTAAAGACAAACAACGTCTGGTTCAAGGGACACACAGGTAAATCAGAAGTTCTAATGAACGTCCAACGTGCTGACATTCGGTACGTGACGGACAGACATTGGGACTATAAGCATCGTCTGGAGCCAGCCTGTTGCCGCCATTCAGATCCTGTCCAAGGACGGTCGATGGCAGTGGGTAAAACACCTTGACAATGCATTGGTGAGCATTTGGTCCATTGGCCCGGCATTCTATTCCTCACTCGCTTTTCGCATATGTTTTATGCAGGTGGTGAACACCGGGGATACACTTGACTTCCTTACGGGTGGGTATTACAAGGGGACCATTCACCGCGTGGTGCAACCTTCCCCAGACCAGCAGCAGTACAACCGCCTGGGAGTTTACTATTTTGTCCTGCCGGATGATAACACCAAGTTGGTACCTTTGCGCCAGAGTCCTTGGCTACAGCAGGTGGGAATCAATCCACGCTGTGAAGATGACGTCGCGCCGACCATGGGGTCGTGGAGAAAAGGAGGGACTAGTGCGTATGGTCAGAATGACTTGAAGCAGGGAAAAGAGAATGGAGTAGAGGAAGAAGTCATCGACGGGGTCGTCGTCAAACATTGGAATTAGCACCACTTTGTGTGTGCCAAGTTTTGCACATGAATCGCAGGTCCGCACCGCGCGCTCCGCCCGTATACAACTGCACGTGGACCAGGACTAGCGTATCTTTCAAATCTCGTGGACCATGCTCACTCAGAACTAACAGCGTTGATGATACAGACGGCGCGTTTTCAGATTTACTATGACGACTTTTACTGTGCCCTACTCCTCGCGCTGATGAAGTAACACGAAAATGACGAAATTTGACAACACCGTTGGCTAATTGACGCTTCCCTCTATGTCAAGCAGAAGTAGGGCCAGGACGCTTTCTGTACATGAACTTTTCACTGCCTGCATGACTTTGAGTGCTCGAGTGGCAAGACTTCGTTCGACGCAATTTGGACTTGTAAAGTTCCGAATCAGACGAGCTTATACTAGTCGTCATGATAGCGTCATATCTCTCACGCATATAACCTCCCAGTGCGTCCAAGGACCAAGTGAACTGACATCCATGCCCACCTGTTCAGGTCAGCGTTTCCAAATTTGCCCAACAGACGATAATGTTGGCACAATGTCCAAAGTCGCCTTGCCTCCAGCCCCCCACTATCAAGCAGCACCGCCTACCAAAGCAGATTGTACGTACCACCATAGAGCAACATTTCAATTGTCGGAAAGACTACTGATTTCTGTTCCAGTGGAGTATGTCGATCTTGCGATTATCGATCTAGCCAAGTTCGAGGATCCAAGGGGTCGTACTTGTCTGGCGGCCCAGCTTCGAGATGCATTGTTGACCCACGGGTTCTTCTACGTCGTTGGTCATGGATACAACCAATCGGAGGCAAGGATAATCTCCCTTACCTTCTTTCCTGAGTGACTTGAACCGAAACAGACGGACAGGATATTTGATATCGCAGATATACCCTTTGCTGGTGTAAGCAATGAAGAGAAGCAGGTGTATGTGGCCTCCATGAAGCAGACTGGATCGTACCAAGGCTACAAACTTCGGCACTATTGGGTGAGCCATCGTCCTCAGTTCGTGTTGAGATGACCCACCACGATATAGCATATCGACAACGGAGTCCATGACCAGCTTGAGCATTACAACAGTGAGCCCGATTGCCACCCCGGCGCTTACTCCGTGCTTGCTCAGCGGTTTCCCCCAGTCAACCGTGATACCATGAGAAGGGGCCACCCGGAAGCGCTTCGCCCGTTCCTTCCCGAAATCGACATATTTGGTAAGTTTAACCATTTCAACGTCCTGAATCCGGTCTTGCAGTGAGTTGAGTGGTCTATCGCGTTGACGTGTGCTGAGCATGTTGGACCACAGATTGATCGCGTTGAGTCTCGAATTACCTGAGGACACCCTAGTCAACATTCACAATTACGATGCCGTCGGTGAAACTTACGGTACGCTGTATCCAATGACCCTACGTTACAACTGGTTCACTCGCTCGCTGGCCAGTGAGGTTTATGAAATAGTTAGTGTTTCCCGTTCCATATTGTGCTCGTCCCACGTCGGCTGAGAGGTATCACGTATATAAGTTATCCACGCTCTGCGGAAGAAGAGGCGAGGACCAACAATGTGTGGCTTAAAGGACACACAGGTGGGTCTGATGTTCGGTCGATGATTGCACCCCTGAAATTTACCTACGCCTCTTTATGAACAGATTTTGGGAGCATAACAATTCTATGGAGCCAGCCGGTCGCTGCCCTACAGATCCTGTCCAAGGACGGTCGATGGCGATGGGTGAAACACATCGACAACGCACTGGTATGTTGAGAATCTCATCCACTGGGTATCATTCTGACGACGCCTCGATGCAACAGGTAGTGAATGCGGGGGATGCACTCGATTTCCTTACTGGTGGGTACTACAAGGGAACCATCCATCGCGTGGTACAACCTCCCCCGGATCAGCAGCAATACACTCGCCTAGGAGTGTTCTATTTCGTCATGCCAGACGACGACACTAGATTGATACCCATATGTGCAAGCCCCTTGCTGCAACGAGTGGGAATCAAACTGCGCCATGAAGACAGTATTGCGCCAACCATGGCGCACTGGCGGAAAGCGAGGACTAGCGCGTATGGACAGAGCGAGCTGAGGCAGGGACGAGAGAAGGGTGTAGAGGAAGAAGTCATCAATGGGGTCGTCGTCAAGCACTGGAATTGATGTCACTGTAGCCTCAAGCTTTTCATGCCATAAGCGTTCGCCTGGACTACATGAGTATGTATTGTTTATTAACGGAGAATGCCCTTGCACGCATTGGACACGACTACATCACACCAAAGTCATAAGGAAAGATAGTAAAGAGACCGACCAGAGCGTACTTGTTAAACAATACAATTAACACCAAAGTACTAAGGCTCCAGAAAAAAATCTACAAGTAAGCAGTACATGCGCGTGGAAGACGCTGTTCGTACATATATGAGATATGCACCACGCGCACGAAAACGTCGTCAGCGAATGAAGAGTGTAGTGTGCACCTAAATAGTTGACCAAAACCAAAGAGATTGTAGTGGATGCAAAGACAAGGTTAAGCATTCTTGCCGATGTGTACCTTGCCCTGAAGAGGTAACCCCTTGAGTTGGAAACCGACTTCCTCACCATTTCCGTCATGGAAAGGCAGACCAACGATGTCAACTCCAACGTCGACAGTGCCGTCTAAACCTGCTGTCGCGCCATGCGACCCGAAAAGAATCTAAAACAGTTAAATGAGGGCATGAAAAAGGGAGTGGACAGGGAAGCTAACATACCTTGCCCACAAAGTCACTAAACTCCTTTTCTCTCCCTGGGAGGACCTGGATAGGGACGTCCACAATCGAGGCCGACACTGAAAATATAGATCCTTCTTCGTCTGTGCCATCGTAAACGCTCGTCGCGTTTAACCAGTCGTCGGGAATGATGTGACCAAATGCACGGGGAAGATAAGGTTTCGCGGGACGACTCGGAACATTTCCCAGAGTTCCCAGATCGTCTGCATCTCCGTCATAAACCAGGATATCGGGCATGATCTGTTTAACGCTCATCTGGAAATTCATGCCTTTCGGAAACACAATTAACCCAAACACCTCTCCACTTGCCAAAAGTTCGGTTCCGTATGGCTTAACCTTCATATTGCGAATCGTCACGTTGCGTAAAACCTTGGGCTTTGTAGCCGGCGAAGGAAATTCGGTGTTGATCACGAGAGAAGGGAATAATGGGGTGCTGATGGATATAGGGTTGCGCTGGAGAGACAAATAACGGGAAGCGAATGACGACACTGCATCGATAGCGGTTGATGGCAGTGGAAGGACTCTGCCGGATATGAAGAGCGTAACATTAGGATGAGTAAGTGTGAATGGTTGCGTTTCAGCAGCGACGATGGGGATATAGGTATCTTGATTTCTAGTTGGGAGCGACACGACAAAAGGCAGAGCAGGGACAGTCATGTCAAAGCCTGGTGGTGCAGGGTCAATGACAGAAGCACGAGCATTCAACTGTATTTCCTTTTCCGTGGACGAGATGTCGAACGACTCGATCGAAATCAGCTGAGAGAATGAAGGCAGGGGACCATCTTTACCTGGCTCTGGCAAGCCTGTGATGGGGGGGACTACAAAACTTGTGTTTAGAATGCATCTGAGTAAACACGAATGGAAACACTTACTCGGTAGCGTTAGTCGGATTTCAACATTATGGAAATTCGCGGCGAGCATGCTCCGCCACCCTTTGCCATCCGGTCCACCTCGAATTGTAACTTCTGGAGCAGACGCCCGAAGTGATGCAGCTCCATGACGCCATGAATCCTCCAAGAATTGAGTAAGGTCCGAGGAATTATCCGTTGGGCGTACGAAGACGGGTAGGGATATCGGCGTCAGCCATGACTCGTCATGAGGGGGATTACTGGTGACGGGTAATTGCATTGGCTGCGCCGCGACGGTTGCAAGCAAGGCCCGGTCTGAATACACATGAACTATGGCGACGTCGGCTGACACGGTGCCGAGGATGCGAATTCCTAGACGACCTATGGACCTCCACAAGTCGCTCAACGGACCCTCGCCATTGTCAGTGTTTACGCCAATAATTGACCCGGCGTCAACGCCGATTCTGGCATCTAACTGTATCCAGAGCCCTCCATCTGTGGCATTGATGATGTCTACATTGTCCGGACCTTGGAGGACCAAGCCGTTTCCGAGTACGTCATTTGGTTTGAGATAGAAAAGGCGAGACGCGTAAGAGTACGTCAGGAGCGCCGTGACCAGAAAGACGAGGAAAGAGAAGGCGAGCGTGCACAGAAAGACGACAAACAGCCTCTTCCAGAGTTTGCGCCGCACTGCGGAAGAGTTCCCAGGGCCGAGTCCATCTTCGCTGGCTTGGCTCGACCCGGCCTCGAGAAGTGGTGTAGTTTCTGTGGTTTCGCGAGGGTCGCATTTCCCCTTCCCCTTCCCGTAGCGTTGTTGGTCCTCGAGAGCCGACGCCATGGTCGTAGTGGGAAGAAAAAATAAGACTGGTGTGACCTTGCGTGCGACGTGAGTGTCAAGAAGAATGCTGTGCGATACAACGTGCCAGCCAACCCCTTCAGTCGTCCTATTTCGGATTTGTTCAACTACCTGACGTACAAACGTGCTATGTGCTGGTACCCGATAACACACAGGTAGCCGTTTCTTCTTCACAACGAAGACAGCGGCAGGTAAAGAACCAGCTCCACTGCAGTTCCCGCCTCCTTTGATCCACAGGTCCATCCGTGTCAATGTAACTGATGCACAACTCCTCCCCAGCCCGAACTTCACGTGTAGTCTCGAAATGGAGCGTCCTTCCAACTCGTCTCTTGCGCACATTGGGTGTGCAACCTATCATAGCAGTTAGCACCGTTTCTGACCCGGTCGCACAGCAGCGAACGCACTGTGATTGAAATAGCTTGCGCTGATCCATAAGCCCCATCCCATCATTTCGTCTCTCCGGTCGCCGTCCCATATCCCAAACGAGTTTCCAGTGTCACGGGCGAGCGCTTCGCGGACCATCGACATGTGTTTTCGAAGATCTTTTGGAAGGGCGTTCGAAAGGAAGATGTAGATGCGCAGAGAAACTGCGAGCATGTATGGTCGTGTCTGGACATTGCAAAGCTCGTTTGTCTGGAGTTTGAGCAACTCCGCCCAAGACTCGGACTGATTCATACATGGTTTCGTGTCGGACGAGGAAACACATTCATCGCAGTATCTGCGCACGATAGCACCTGCGAGCGAACGTGCGATCTCGAGTTCCATATCTTCCAAATGGAGAGTCGAGTAATAAAGGGTAAGTTTAGCTTTAGAGGCAACGAGCGCTTCTGCGCTCTCCCAGGCCGTATCGATTATGTTTCGGGTGATTGAACCGTTCCCGGATTCGAAAGAGGGTAATAGAGCTTTGATCCTGGCTTCCTCCTCCTTTGTTTTGAAGGGCTTTCGCGTCACAACTTGAGCCTTGATCAAGAGGGCATCCACTTTCTTCAGCAAGACAGATGCCTCGTCGTGTTCCCAGCTATCTTTGCAGCCATCACTACAGAACCAAGCAGTCGTCGCACCTGCTCGATTCCACTTGATGCTCCAGGTGCGAGAAGATCTGACTGTGGACGGCGCGTGATCGCTCACAGAATATGCGAAACAGTGATCGCAGACTTCCTTTCGGTAATCTCTGTAAATCACGTAGGTGAAAGGTGCTTCGCACGAGTGTATCCGCGTCCCAGGTGCAACCTCAGAGGTTGCAAACAAGGAGCGTCCTCCATAAGCCGTAGTTCGGAGTTCGATGTACGAACACTCGGATTTTTGACCATCTGCTAAGTGAGAAGACATACGAGTGCAATGCTCGGCTTGAACCTGTTGGTAGATGACACGGCCAAGGCCCGGCCGGCCCGGATGCATGAGCTAGGCATGCCGACGGAGAAAAGAATAATACAACGACAGCGCCAAAGCAGACAAATCGATACAAGCGTGTGCCATCACTACTCTTCGATCATCACTATATCTTGTGAACTCCCAGCTTCGTCTACTGCGGGTACTTGCATTGCACTCTCCGACATCACTTCCATTTCCTCTATCTGTTCAGGTAACTCCAAATCCACCAGGATGTCCTTCAAGTCAAACCTACCGATTTTTTCTACCCATTCCACCAATTTATCCTTTCCCTCACTGTCAGCGAGGTCTCTCCGGCGTAGCAAGTAGCGCTTGAGCATCCACGGGGGACCAAACCGCACGAGTATAGAAAGAGCCAGCTCTTTCTCCTCAACGATCCACTGATAACGTGTGTCCTCGGTGCGGTCATGCAGTGCTTGGAGAACCTCACGGAACTTGTCTGGTTTCTCTGGAATGTGATTCTGTAGAAGGACCAGTAGGTCGATGGCATCGTCGTCTTCTTCGGTGTAGTAACGGAGATGTTCGAACCCGCCCTCAAATACATACGTTAACAGAGGACAACGGTCGATGACAGAGTAGCGTCTGGAAATGTCAAACATGAATGTTTGCTTGTAGGACTTCTCGATCGCCGTTTCGATATCCTCCGTCATGATATACGTGATCGAGCGCAGGGCGAGATCCCTGTGTATGGCATGCGCGTCGAAGAAGTACTTCGAGGTTTGCTCATCCTCGGGGGCGGGTTGAGTAAGGAAAGTCTGGAGACAGGCGTATAAGATCGCATGACCCGAGTCTTAATCGGTGCCCTTACCCGTACGGTCGGATGACCGAGGCCAAGCCTTGCTGTGCGGCCATCGATCTTAGCGAGATTTCCGCAGAGCATCAGCATGTCCTCTGGGGTCACGACACTCAGACCATCGTTCAAACGAAATGGTGGACTATGTCCCAGCTCAATCTGAACTGCCTCTATGATTTGAGAAAGCGACAGTGGACGGAGTGCACCACCTAACCATCGTATCGCCATCAAGACAATCAGCTGGACGTCTTCACTCCTCTCGTTGACCCTTCTGAGGAGATCATAATGGACGGTCTCGAGATCCTTTGGGGCGTCATGGATCATGCTGTTCACCTGCGCAACGGACCGGCAAACTTCTAGGGAATCAACGATGCATTGAGCATGCCAAAAGCTGATGAGCAATGTAAGTAACACGCAGTTGTACATTGAAATGAAAATAGCACTAACGACCCCTCAGCACATTTAGTTGCGGCATCCAGCACTTCAATTTTTTTGAGCTCCGGGATTGCGCGGAGCCTAGAGTGATCCATCATGCGTTTCATCAGCCACTCACGCATGTCTACGTTTGTATATCCCATGTAATTCTCCAGGTCAATAGTGAGTCTACCTTCATATTTAGCGAGGATATCTGGGTCCGGCCTACTCGCGACCAGAACTCGAACATTCGCCTCTTGCATAACCCTCTCAAGAAAAGTCATGATCACTGAAGGGTCATCACATTCGTTGAGCCCATCGACAAGGATAGCATTCTTCCCATGTAATCGCATAGCACGCAAAACCAGATTTTGAAGACTCTCCAAGTCTGCAGGCGGGGGAAGACCGTCCAAGTGTCGCTGGGTAAGATCAGGGAAGCTCACTGCTAGGTCTGGCTCCGGAACTTGTAGGAACTGAACAAATAGCGACTTGAAGAAGGTAGTTGTCTTCAATGAACGAGTGTCACGGAAATCGAAAAAGTAAAATGCGGGAAAGAATTCTGGAAGAATATATAGCGGTTCGTTGCACTCCCGCTGATACCCATCCAGCTTCTCTTGTTCCTCGATCTTTGCCCACAGTTCCTTGAATATCTGATCAACAATCGTTGCACTGGAAAATATCAGGTTGATGGCACGGGAAAGAATCTCGGCAGACCTACAGAATGACAGATTTTCCCGTGCCACCTGGTTCGCAATAAAAAGTTGCATCGCGCCCAGAGGAGAAACACATCGTACATACCTTTACCTCGAATCCAAAGGAACCCCTCAGTAGCTGACCTCCATTCACGGTAGCCCTTACAGATATCCGGATTAAAGATCCATTTGCATGTTCCTTCGTGCCTCTCCCGCACCATGAATTCTTTCCTGTCAGTTACATCGATGAAACCTAGCCATTGGATGATGTCCAGCGCCAATTGAACTATTCACATGCATTCATTCATTCATATCACCACTACAAAGTAATGAAAAGACGCACTTTTGGGATCTAACTTTCTATTGCTGGAATATGATGCGTGTCAGGGGGCTCAAGATGGGAATTGGATGAAGCGTACGATTTATAAAAGTCGTCGTACAGCGCATCTGCAGCCTCTGCCTTGTACACTTGAATAAGGCGAATCTCCTCCTTTAGCATCTCGAGTGAAAGTGGGAAGGCACCCCTCCTTCGAGTGGGTGCAACTTTTTTATGCTCCTCGATCGCTTGCGACATGACATTGTACGCGTTCTCCATGTGCGAGGCAAACTGCCCGAGGGCCCCAGAAGGGGACCACAAGCGCTCTATCCTCCTGCGACGCTCTAGGTAACCCTCCACCTTGCGCTCATCACTGGTATCAAGAAGGATCTTAGTGCTATTTGCGGCGCCACCTACGGCGATGTATTCATCGAGCAACCTTCTTCGAGGACCCTCGGATTCGCTATCTGAGGCCATGAACTGATAGAAGCAGACGATAGTCCTCGACAGCAACGTTGAAAACTGATCTATCTTCGCCCGGACATCGAACTCGGGCGGAGGAGAAATCAGTCGAGATCTTGCCTCCATGGCAAGCTGACAGTCAAGGCGAAAGGATGTACTTGGTGTGGGCGGCTCTACAGCAACCTATAAGTAGAATGAGCGCCTACACACCCGGTACTTGCGCATGACAATATTCAACGTCGAATTCAGTGGTTGGTGGTGTCTAGTGTCAAACAGTGAAGGAAGCGGTGCAAGTCGAATATTGAATTGCCGTCTGGGCTTTACTGTAACTCCCTCCTGACATCTGAACGTTTGAACTTGTTTCTTCATGACAACTGAGGCATTCCTCGCCTGACTCACCTATCCAGCCATTCACACGACCCCGCGGGTCAAATGACCTCGGCTACTTCAGGAGCTTTTATACGCTATACCACGCAGAATACAGCGCTTTGGTTATTGTGACATGGAAGGCTCCCTAGATGCCAAGAAGACACGGTTTCGCGCCGGCCTGGGTCCGCTGACCGTCGTTTTCTACTGTATTTGTTTCACCGATGCTCGCCCAACTTCACGCAGCACATACATTATTACGTGCGTCGTTTTAGAACGCTTTCGCGGGTCTGACCACGCGGTTGGACATATCCGTGACTCGCCTATAGAGTTGCCTTGGCTATTGGAAGTGCCGCCAGGAAGCCGGGAAACCTGATAGGTTTCATGTGGTCCCCTGCAACACCGAAACAGATTTTCTGGACATTGACAGGCAGGAACGGTGCAACTCGCCAGTCTACACAAACAGCAGCGTGCCAAATATCCTGAGGCGGCGGAAGCTTATGCCTCGATTTCTTCCATCTGCCAAGTTACGCGCTCAAAAAGTACTCGTAGAATAGGCCACATATGGGAACGTGCCGTACCATGGTACTCTCATCTAATCAGAGCTTCCGCTAACCCTCGCATAGGCTCGCAAAACCATTCTGAAAGGCAGCGTAATAGGTGTGCTTTCCAGATGAAGAGCACCTTGCCCAGCAAGATTGTACGGAAGGTATCTTCAAATCTTTCCTGCCTCGTGCTTGAAGAAATAAACTTTTTAACCGATGTATCATTATATTTACGATATGACTGAAGCGTTGATACTTATGTCAAACAGGTGCAGCGACCAAGTTGCCTTTGACGGTTGAATTTCGTATGAAATAAACACATCCTTTGAAAGTGCGTACGTAAACGTTGTCAACGTTAGTGGGTCACGGGATTGTCGTTTCTCATGCAGTAATAGATACACATTTCTGAGGCTATTAGCTCAAGGTAGACTACAGGGTATCCGAGATAGAGGCAATCATACATGGTGACCGGTAGAAGACCGAAAAGAGAGGTGTAAGGGATACAGGGTTTCAGAAGCCGTTGTTGGATGAGTATCGCAGATGGTGTAAATGAGAAGGAGATGATGGTGGGAAATTCCTCGAGAAATATGACGGAGAGATTTCTGATGAATGAATCCATTTTAGTATCATTGAGGGTTCATCGCGCCAGCGCGTCACTTTTAGTGTGCACCGGCACCAAGATTCATTGCACCCAACACAATTTCCCATGCGAGATCGAGACAGTCCCAGAGTTCAGGGTCGTGTATACCGAGAGCGACCGCGTTGCGCCAGACAGCGGCGATATTCTGAGCAACGTTGGTAAGTGCGGCCATTCCGGGGGCAGAAGAAAGGAGGTGTGCCGAAAGCCGGTGCAATGCGGGGCCCGAAGAAAGTGTGCCCCTCACGGCCTGAGAGGACGTAAGAGTTGAGAGAAAAGTAGAGGGAATTGCTGGTACGAGCGTGGAAAGCAGTTGGGCGACGGAGTGAGTATACAAAAACATGTGCAGTGGTGCAAATGCGGCAGGCGAAGGCACCGAGAGGGGGAGAACGGGGAGGGTGACACTGACTGTCGCGTTTGGATGACCGGAGACAGCCGATGGAGGTAAACGAGGAAGGGACGCGCATTGGGAGGCGAGGACGACTGCGTGAGTGGGGACGAGGAGTACAGAGGAATCTTGAGAAGATGATCTGGAGAGAGCCAGTATATGGGTCGGGAAGGACGGAGCATGGGAAACTGCTCGGACAGGAATTGTGAGGGATCGTGTCTGTTGGAGCTGCAAGCGTGGCATGGAAGATGGGAGATGGGAGGGGGAGAGTGCCGATATACCACCAAGCATCCTACGGGATGATTAGCAATGAAAAGCGTAGACAGATATCTGGTACCTACTGGTTGGCCTGGACACGCAACCCGCGGCGAACATACTCGATAGCAACGCCAGACAATTCTGGGGCGACTGCCGTGATGTTCTGTGCGGGTATGTCGGCGTAAGGTGGACGCTGAAGCGTGCGAGGAAGTTGAACGTTGGTGGGGAAGGTCTGCTGAACAGCGTGCATGGCTGAAGCAGAAGACGCGTCTTCAGAGTCCCAAATGGCTTTCGTCTGGATGGGGTGTGCGGGGCGAAGTTGGAACATTATGAAGAGGAAGTATGGGAAACGATCTAATGGAGTAGAAGACAAAGGTTGCTGAGGATGTTTTGTTCCGTGTACGCGGCTGAAGCAGGCTGTGAGTGTCTGGGATGTTGCCGGGCAAGCTGAGAGCTCTTATACTCGTCAAGGGGTCCATTTGTAGCACAAAGATATGTTCAAAGACATGGTTGACCAGGGACCTACCTTTTCGCGCATTTGGTCAATCGTTTGTTGGCTACCGTTTAGGCAATCCCCGCCTCGCCTTGTGAAGAGAAACTCTAATCCGTACCATACACAAACGTCCGATAATCCGAGTAGCCATCACGACGTCCCCCGACGGGCCTTGTTCTGCCTTTAGTTACCCTTTTCAGACATCCCGGTCATGTACAAGGCCCTTTTTTTCGCGCTAGACAACGTTGTCCAAATGACACAAATGAGGCCGGTGACACGAGGCCCGCTTGCCACTGGTCAGTCGTGCTCGTGCCCTCTGATATGACTGATACGCATGCCCGAGTCTTGTCAGAACACCCTTCGGAATGGAACGCCTTATTGATCTGCGCCATGTATAAGTGGGTTACCGAGCTCCGGATACGGTGTTGCCGGGAGGCACAACGCCGTCTTCTGCCGCGTGTCTTCCCGGGCAGCGTCTAGGTAACTTAGCGTTGCGTTTTTTCAAGATGGGCCGCAATTTATACGGCTTTGTTAACGTTAGCTCGGGCTTCATGCGGTCGCCTAGTGGGTTAGTTCGCACTCGACTTTGATCGAGCCCGTTCCACAGCGAACACCCGAGGGAATCTGCCATCGACAATCATCGGCTGCACCCACGGAGACCCGCCGCGTCCTTCGCACCGGAAAACGGCTGTGTAGAAACGTGTACCTCGTCTGTGGACGTTTGAACTTTCCGTCGTATGGACCGGCATCATAAGCATGGCAGATGTGACCTCCTCGTGCACGTGTCCATTCTACCACCATCCTCGTGTCCGACAAACCACCCACAGATGCTCACCTATCCCTGATTGCGCATTGTCACTACCCCGATATTCTCCTGCAAGCAGGCTGGTTGGCGCCACTCATGTACCCCATGGTCGGAAAGTTTGCGAATGCGGCCATGCATGCATGAACATGACCACCGGATCTTCCATCCATCGTGTTCGCTCGCCGGCAACGTGACATCGTGCAACTGGTTTGTGCCATTTCAAGCGTGAGCTCTACAGATATCGGGTGCCGCCAAATTTTTCGCGAGGCGTATTACTTCATCGTGTCTGAACTCAATGGGCTATAACGGGTCATAGGCACCTTTAGCAACGTTTGCAAAACATAAAAAAAAAACTTAAAGTTCGCGCCTCCAACTGAACGTAAGTTCTTGGCTCTGCAAAGCCCCGTTATCTTGCACGTTGCGTTGGCTCTGATGGCCCTGACTTTCCGATGTGTAATCCAAGCCATTAGTTTGATTCTTTCGCTGTATCACCACAAAAGCCATTCAACGGCCTCGTTTCAGAGTGATGACATGTAAGTCCAGATGGGGGATACGGATCTACTGCGTGATGATGCCAATGTACCAGCGGAATCGAGCGGGACGCCGTCATGATGCACAGATGATGATGGCGATGAAACAAGGAAAACGTGTCCATACCTCATAAGCAGGGCTGAATGCTTGAGGAACTGGTTCTGGGACATTGACGTTCCGAGGATCCGGTAAGATCGCGGCGTACCTGAGAGGCGGTGGAACGTGACTGAGCATGTGTGTATGTACTTCGAATATTCACTTCCGGGTACCAATGTAAAGGCATACCAGTCCTAGGCTTGAGCGCGTGCAGGCTCGTGCTCAGAAACTCACTTGGAGACACCACGATGGATGGAATGTGGTCATTTGAACAGCGGTCCTTCCAGTATCGTTAAATAATCGTAGGCTGCCCCATGATCATCGTCTTATCGTCAATGTCGCACTCTCAAGCATGTTGTAACTTACAAACCAGAAACCGAGTTGGGAATAAACAGCACCAGAACCGACATTTGTAGAGGAATGGCTGGGTCATGCATACCTTTTCTTCAAGGCTTAACCCCCTCTCTTGCTGTTAGTAGTGGAGCTCTAGGACGTAGGGTGAAGAATGACAGTCCTGTCAGCGTGTCTGTGCGTTGCTCAGGAGTGCGTCTCTTAACCCTCTATTGTCGAGGATGGACTGTGGAGGAAAAAAAAGCTAACCAGGCATAACTTTGGGGTACGCATGCGACGGCGCACCGCGCGGAGAAAATGAAGTGATGGCAATAAGGTAGAAGGAGCTTCCGCGTGCCTTTGTCGGGGTGGCAAGCAGAACAAGACTCTTTGACAAGTGTGACGCATAGCTCGTGACATCCACTACGGTGGCTGAATTTAGAGTCCTCCAAAATTTATGTCACCACTCCATGCTTCAAAGCAAAAGGGTTGCAGTTAGAATCCTGCTTACAGTCTTCGATGTTCTACAACACGTTTGGCTGCTACAAAACATAGCTGTGAAAGCGGGTCTCGGATGTGTGCAATTTTCGAGTCAAGCCGTGGCAAGCCGACTAATGAAGGAAAAGAATGGCACGGAAGATGCTAGCCACTTCAACTGAACATATAAGTTGTTGATACAGAGGCATAGGGTTGATGCATTCGAAGATTACGTCATTGGGGCGAACCTTAATGGTCCCCCAGACAAACAATGGGTGCCGGTGTAGAGGTTTTTTTCATGTTCAAGATGCTCGTCACTGTCGCAATTCTTGATAGCCCGTGAGGACATTCTGTGGAAAACGTGATAAAAGTGCCAGAATGAGTCACCTTTTTATTGAGAATCGGTGACGCCGAAACAGAGCTGCCGGCTCAGTGAGAGAAAAGAGGCACGCAGAGCTATGCAGTGAGTAAACGTGGACAAAGTACGGTAGTCATGCAGCACGGTCGACGAGGTATAGCGCTCATGGACTGAGTGGACAAGCTATAGAGCATGATGCAAATATTACTTGAGAGGTACCATAGACTTGAAAAGAAGCGTGCAAGGAAGACAATGCAAAGGTCCGAAAAGTACTGAATTATTCGTCCTGAAATCAAATCCCGCCAATTCCTACACGTACTGTATGGTAATAGAAGATCCGCCAGTCGAGGTGGAGGTCAAGACCTGGTCGTTCTGTCGCATCTCGTAGAGCGTAGCACCAGACGGGGTATACGTCCCATTGTCACCAGTAGCTTCGGCATTTGTGAAGGTGATCGTGCTAAAGTTAGCAAGTGGAACGAGGCCCGTACCCTGCGTGTAATCTTCAACGATCCATTCCGCATTCTGTCCGCAAAGAGGAACAGAGGAAGTTAAACTTTCCGACACCGTCTGACCATTGCTCAGGTTTTCAATCGTGACATTGCCAGAAGTCGCGGTGGAGGTATTAACAGAGAGTTTGACGGAATCTCCAGCAGAAATAGCGATGCCTGAGAAATTGTGGGAAACATTGGGGTACCATTCGTACCAAGCTGTTCGTCAAGCAATGGTGAAATGACCGTCAAATGCATAGTCAAGTATTGCCCACCATAATATCCCGCCTGACCGTTTTCAACGGTGAACACGACCCCAGTCTGGAGTATAACAGTGGTACAGGTATCACCATCGATACCAACCCAAGCAGCGGCAGCAGCCCCCTCCGATCCTGAAGGGAAGGGGACCGTAAATGTTCCAGTGATCGAAGCGAAAGTCCCCTGTTAAAACGAGAGACGAATGGTGTCAATAGCAACAACAGAGTAACAGTAATCTCAAGATGTTACATACCTTGGTCATATCCCAGGCACCACCAGCCCAATTTCTGCTATACTCTGAGTTGGAGGGGTCGCCAACATCCTGCACGAAATGATTGATGGTTTGGGATCGATAGCTCTCATGGCTGAGGGGAATGCGAACGCCTAATTTAGAGGGTATGGCAAGAATTCCCGGGACCAGCAATAGGCTATTGAAGACATTGAAGAGCATTGCGAATGTAGACAGTTGCAGTCGTCGAAGATCTCTGGGTGCCTTGAACCAGAAAGAGAGAATCCCTCTGAGCCTTTATATGCCCTGCTTACCGCTAAATTTCACATTAGAACTGGGCGTAGAGCGAGCTGAGTTTTCCACGGAACTCGAACGCCGAGGGGCTCGATTTTGCAGTGCTTCTGACTCACAATGAAGTTGAGGTTCTCGCCTTCATCTCGACGGTGGAGCATCATGCACCGCACACACCAGGTCGAATGGTTGTAAGAACCCCCCTTGCCCCGAATTCCGGTTGGGCCTGAGAGGACGTTGCTAACAGCTGGAGCAAAAGCCGTTGGTCGTCAGATGACAGTTCCTCCATGACGATATCGCTCGTTCGCGACAACAATCTAGGGTGTTTGGCAAAAGCCCGGAAATTTTGCAGTGCCCATGGATCCCGTCGTCGAATAAAGAGGACGTTACTGCGTGCAACGCGGAAAGTCGCCGTGAGGCTCCGCACTTTCACCCAGAGAACGATAGGAGAGTTCAAGAGAGAGCATTCCATCTCGATCGCAGACTGGATAGTGGAGCCGCACCTTGTAGAAAAGAAGGGCGATACTTGGACAAGGCACTGGTTGAACTTGAAAGTCTGGGCTCATTGAAAGACAACGTAACACTGCCACCCTCTGGTGAGTCAACCAAAGCCTCGACAACATCACTCGGAAACACAGTTTTAGATACAAGAGTGGATACCGTCAGGCAAATCGCACAAAAGGTTCGACAGCTTGCATGTCATGACGCACACCCTGAGACTCGAATGCCTTTGATCGTGGTCAGTATTAGATTGTCAATGATGTGATACAAAAGAGACACATCAACGACAGGTAGCAGACGAAAGGTTAAAGGGGGACCGAAAGGCCATGCAGATGATTTCGATGATACATAGCACTGTGGGTTTGGACCGTGGAGATATGCGAGGCGTGGGTATGAGTTGCATTCAACATGAAGTGATGAGGAGTGAGTGAAACCAATAAAAGACGGGTGAAAGAGGAGACAGGGATGTTCGTGAGCATTACAATGGATCAGAGATGAGATGCGAATAGGGGGATAGCATTCAGGTATGTCTAATTAAGATAACCACGGCATTTGGTAGAACCGCATAAACACGGGATCTTGTCTTGCTCGATGGGGAAGTGATAGTCTACGAGAAGCGTCTGTCAAGAACCATTGGTAGGCAATACATACAGAGACAACACACCATACGTGATCTCGTCCCCAAGCTCGATGTCCTGCTTAGCATAAATGACGATCTTCTTCTCCCCACTGATCGTAATAATCTTCGCCGTGCAGTTTGGATCACAAGAATGATTGATCAGCCGCCTATTACCACCCATGAGTCGTCAGACATATCGCGTCGTTGAGAGCGTGCTTTAAACGAGAAACGCACCCAAGGTTACCCTTCTTCGTGGCATCCACAACCAAGTCCTCGTCAATCCGGAAGAGGTAACTACTTCCAATACCTTGCCGTTCGTATACCTTTTCGCGCTTGTCTGCGACTTGTGCACGAATGATCTCCCCTACGTATTCGATCACCATCTCTCCGCGCGCAATACGCTCCATGGCATACAACCCCCAGTCGTGAATGGGGGATCGCGCAAAACGAAGGTGCTTTTTCCGTGTCTGCAGCTGGTTGAACTTGATCGAGAGTTCCGCTGCGCCGGTCTCACCTTTGGACAGCGCAACGGCACGTTGGACTTGATTGATTTCTTCCAACCCTTGTGCACGCCGACGGGCATTAGCACGATTGGATCGCGAAGAGGTAACATGCTGGGCAGGTGGCTGTTCCGTCGGAGCGGCGTTTTCGACATTGGTAGAACGAAGTGTGTACTGGGCAACATATGCAGACTTTTCCGCGTGCGAAATTTTGTAGTAACCTTCCGTACGCGCGGAGCCCGTAACATGTTTTCGGAATGGCGGGACGGCGTCTGGGGGTGGTGATGGCGCACGTAGTGGTTCTATTTCTCCGGAAAGAGCCAACTGCGAATAGTAGAGATCTTCGTCGTCTTCGCAGAGACCTTCCTGGAGCGGATCGGGGGGCCGTAGTGGTGGCGGTGGCACCTGCGGGACAGGCGAGGGGGATCCGGAGATAGGTTCCAGCTTGGAAACATCGATGGTCGTTGTGGTGGGAGCAACGTACTCCAAGGTTTCCGAGAGAATAACTTGCTCGACGAGGTCCTTGGCCGGTTTCTTCTTGGGCGGCTTCTTCTTGGGCACTGCTTTCTTGACGAGCATTTCCTCTTCCATAACATCCTTTTTCGTCTTTTTCTTGACTGGCTTTTCCACCTCGAGATCCCCCGACAAAACACGCTTCCGCGCATCCAGACCCACCTCGACCTCGACCTCCGATTCCACCTCAGCGCTCTCCTCCTTTGTTGGGACCTCCTTCCTTCGTTTCTTCTTCGGCGGCGACACGAGTGGTTCGAGTTCTGGTT